>PVIJ01008208.1:0-18126 GCA_004024925.1 Scalopus aquaticus
CTCTGTCCCCCATATGCCATGGTGCTCCCACAGCCCAGGCAGATCGAGGGCAGCTCAGGGCAGCCCCTCCTCGCCCCCCACAGGCCCCCACCCAGGGTGCAGAGCAGCAGGAGAGGTTGAGGTGCAGCCTTGGAAATGAGAAGAGACCCACCCTACTCCGCCCCTTTCCAGTTGGGGGCTCTGGACAAGCTACTCAGCCTTCCTGGACCTCAGTTTCCTTCTCTGTGAATGAGCAGTGGTGAGCATGCTTACTAGCTGGGTTGCTCTGAAATGGATAATGTATTCAAGGTTTCCAGCATGGGGCCCAGCCGGGACTGGCTGGCTGCCAGCACTGGGTTTCTAAGAGTCAGCAACAAGAACACAAAATCGGGGCCACTGAGAAGCCAGTCGCCAGCCAGAGACCCTGGACATCAGAACAAAGCACAGAGGACAGGCCTGCCCAGCAGGTCTTAATGCCCCTGCTAAGGCTGGAGGCCAGAAACTCCTGCCTCTTTCAACAGGGGCCAGAGGAGCACACCAGACACACACAGACAGACAGACACAGACACACCTTCTCACATACACCCTCACACACAGCCTCACACACACAGCTTCACACATTCACACACTTACACAGCCTCACATACTCACACACACCCTCACATATACACACCCTCCCTCACACACACACACACCGCCTCACACACCCCTCACACGCACACACACACCGCCTCACACACACACCCTCACACACACACCCATGCCACACAGCCTGCAGTATGCAGGGGTGGTGCTTTGCCTGTTAGTCCCTCTGGAGAGAAGCAGCATCAGCCTGTCCCAAGGGCAGGGACTGTGCTCAGGGGAGAGCTGAGGGGCAGAGGGGCGGGCAGCAGCACCAGGTGGCCACTTTGCCTAAACCTGGGCCCAGCTGGAAGGAAACATGGCAGACCTGGTCCACCCCGTGTGTGGAGATTCTCCCAGGCACCTTAGACAAGTGTCCTTTGGGTGACAGCGCCAGGGGGGTGCTGACGGCCCCAAGGCCACCCGGGGCAGCTGGGAGCCTGATTATTAGAAAGCAGTAGCCTCCCTGCAAGTTCCAGAGCCTCGGCAGCCCAGGCCCTGCCGGGGCAGCCCTCAGCCCCCAGCACCCCCTCACACCCTCACACCCTCACCCTGACATCCTGTCAGTGCCCATAACAAAGGCCCCTGATGAAGCCGCAAGCCCTGCCCTTTACTTCCTTGTCGCCCCATTTCTCCGTTCACAGGAAGAGGGTTTTCAAAGCATCAGCCAGGAGGCACTGCGGTCAGTTTTTCAAAAGAAAGGAAACCAAAACGAATCAAAGAACTGCAGGTGCAGCAAATTATGGCCCCGAAGGGGTGGGAAGGGGCAGGAGGGATGGGTGTGAATGTCCAGGGAGAACTGTTTCCCCAGCCCTTCGCTGGGGGGTGGGGAGAAGGGCCCAGAGGTGGGGGCCTCAGTCTCCCTCAGAAGCAACAACTGAGCGAAAGGAGAGGTGGGGTTGCCCTACCACCTGTGTGGCTGAGAAACGACAAGTCAGTGCCATGAGAGGCCCAAGCACCCAGGAAAGGGGGTCCCTGGAGACCTGGAGCAGCCCAGCCCTGCCAGCGCCCACTCCTTGTCCTCTCCCAGGCCCTCTGCCCAGCACAGCCCCGGGGTAGACCCCAGTCCCCTCCCTCATGCCCCCACTGCTCAGCCTTCCAGAGCCATGATGGGAACCAGCAAGTCTGCCCGCCGCAGGCCTACCTCCTGGGCGTCCGTGAACGGTGCGCTCTTCCCTGCCAGCCGCGCCGTCTCTGCTGCTCCCACATCCCAGGCGCGTCCCAGAGCGCGCGAGGGTATTTAGCCTCCACGGCACCTGGGAGCCGCTTTGCCCAGCAGCTTGTAAACAGCGCTTTACTGCAGTGTGGGGCTGCGAGGCTGTTCATTTGACTGCCCCTCTTTTCTTTTTGTTTCATTTATCTGGTTTCCCTTTTCATTTGTATTTTATCTTGCTATCTTGAATGACTTCTTTAACAAAAAAAATTTTTTTTTAATTGTGAAGTGTTTCAAATATTTGGGAAAGCTGCGGGGATTAGGTAATGGAGGCCCTGGTTCCTGTCCATCCACATTAATAATTCCTAAAATGTTAATAACACTTGCTTTTTCTTTTATTGTGGTAAAGTGTACTTAGATAAAGGGACTATTTGAAACATATCAGTTTCTTTTAGAATCGACATTACACAGACAACTAAAGGGTCCTGGGACCTCTCTCCACTCCTCTCTGCCCTGAGGGAATGGCTGTTCTGAATTTGATTCTCCTATAAAAGTGACACATCTTTTACATGTGTCTCCACACAATGGAAAGGCCAGAAAACACTAAATCAAAGTCCTCCCACCGCCCCAGCCTTAAATTCACCCCCCACCCAAGTAACCACTGTCAAACCTTCCTGTGAATATTCCCAGCTATTTTTTTACACGTGTGAATTATAGCACCTGGTTTTTTTTCCTAACACAAATGAACTTACCCTGTGCACACTGTTCTTTAACTTGCCTCTTTTTCCAGTTATCATTGTTCTTTGGACACATTTCCCTATGAGTCTAGTAAGTCTAGTATCCTTTGTAACAGATACCTGAGAGTGTATTTACTAGTTTCCCGGGGGGTGGACACTTAGGTATTTTATATTCTCAACAAACCCACATTGGACATTCTTGACATAATAGTTTTTCTCATTGGTGACAATACCGTGTATCTGTTAAATAAATACCTAGAAGTGGTTTCTGGATAAAAGGGTGATGAACATTTGACATTTAAAAAGATATTGCCAACCTCCCCTCTAAAAATGACCGATGTAGAACCAACCCACCATGCCTGAGAGCTCCTTTCTCCCCACACCCTCAAGAACATGTCTTTTCATGCCATTACTAGCCTTTTGTTTCTTCTTTGGTGAACTACCTGCTCTTACCCTTGTCCCTATCATTGAATGGGTTTATGTTTCACATTTGAATCTTTGATTCATCTGGAATTAATCTTAGATGCAGGGTGAGATCACCTGTTCATTAACTTGTATTGATGCTCCTATTCCGTCAACGAATGGAATTAAGTACCAAGGTAAAGGGAAGACCAGATTTCTTCCCACCTATCAGCCAAACAAAGACCTAATTTGTCCTCTCCACCTAGGACAGGCTCCCCTGCAGGTCTAGGTTAAGAAATGGAACAGTCATCCTAATGGATGCCATCATAATGGATGTTCTGCAAACATCTAGTCAGTCAGTCATTCAACAAACACATAGCAGTGAATGCTGTCACTGTCATTTTGGGTTTTTCCTGAGTTTGTTGCCTATGTGAGGGGAGGGATACACATGGATATCTGGTGACCAGAGGAGTAGACTATGGGACACTTCAGTCACCAAAATCCATTCTCCCTTCTTCCATTGTAACAAAATTATGGCTAGGCACATGGCTGTCTAACAGGGGAGCAATATTTCCTAGCCCTGTGCATTTAGATGGCACCTTATGGCTATAGAGAAACTGGCATGTGCCCCTCTGGCTATGATGGCTTTAAAATTTGAGACAAATTCTTTCACCCTCCTCCCATCAGCCGGTGGAGGGGCGGGTGGTTTTGACCATCCACTTGAACCCAGGCAAACTTCAGCCCAGACCACAGCTACAGCAGCAATAGTGTGACTTCTGAGGCTAAGGCACAGAAGGCAACACAGCTTCCACCTTGCCCTCTGGGGATACTTGCTCTTGGAGCCCTTAGCCACGAAAGGCCAGCTCTAGGGGGCACTATGCTGCAGAGGCCACGTGCCAGTGCGCCAGGGCAGCCCAGCCCAGCCCAGCGCCAGGGGAGTGAAGCTACCTCCAGACAAGTCAGCCTCAGCTGGATGAGCCTTCCCAGAGGGGGCCCCAGAACTTGAGAGCAGAGTCAACCCATGATGCCTGGGCCCTGCCCAAATCCCCCAAAGCCCTCCCGGACCCACAGAACCCAGAAGGATAATGAAACGTTACATTTACAGCACTGAATTGGGAGGCGGTTTGTTGCTCCGTGATAGGTAACGGAACCCAACCGAGACCTGAAAAACTCTCCCTCCTCTGTTGGCTCCAACCCAGTTGTGGCAAAGACCCAGCCTCGACTATGCCATAACAAGTCCCAGGGAGGGCAGAACCACATATGGGAAGGAGCATGGGCCCCTAAAGGAGCCCGGGGAGCTGAGAAGAAACACTCACTGTGCGGCTTAGTGAGCGAGGAATAAATGTCTTTATTCCCTAAGCCAAAGATACAGCAGTGAATTTTGTAACTTTGAGGCCTGATCCCCGCCCTCTGGGAAAGTTTGTCTTTTACTGGAGAGGAGGGTGGAGGGAAGGGTCCCAACAACAGATCAAACGCCTCAGAATTATACAACTGGTCACTTAGTGACAGTTATAATCAGTTCTAAGCAGAGACATACAGGAAGTTGTAAAAACAACTCCCCGGGCCTCTGATCCGGTGTGGGTGGACATGGGAGATAACCCCGAGGAAGTGAGGCTTGCACGGAGATCAGAGGGGGGAATAGAAATTAAATAGGATGGTAGGGAGGGAGGAGGGGAAGAATGTTCTGGTATGGGAAGTAGGTAGAGTGTGTGCCAAGGAAGGAGATGGTGAGTTTGAGAAGCTGAAATGTGGGGGCAGCCAGTGTGAGCCCTCTGGGTCGGCTGAGAATTCCTAACATGGTCTCTGGGAAATGAGAACCGCTAGGGTAATTCCAACAGGAGACAGGAGAGTGACCCAATCAGATCAGCCTTTGGAAGCATGTGGGGACAGATGGGGAGCAGGAACAGCGGCAGAAGCTATGGAGGCCCATTTATGCAGACCCAGCTATACAGCTAGAGAGAAGCAACCAAGTCTGAGAGAGATTTGGGAGGTGCTTGATAGGATTTGGGGGACACAAGGATGAAACAGCAGTGAGGTGATGTCTGGTGAAGGAGTAAATTATGACATCATGGCCCGGGAAATGGAGCCGTGGCCGAATCCAAAGGCGGCTCAGCACAGGAGAAGGCGATTGCACGTGTTAAGTGGTACCTTCAAGCGAGACCTTTCCCATCTTGACATCTTCACCTGGAATAGGGAACAGCGCTGCTTTCAGCATAAGGAGAAGGGCTTCAAATGTGCCTCCATGTGCGATAAGTAATATTAGTACATAAGTAAACACAGGTAGTGACAGCGCTAAGAATAAGTGAGGGCCTCCCTGGTGGCGCAGCGGTTAAGCGCTGTGCTGTGGAGCTGTCGGCAGTGGCGACGCAAGTTTGACACCTGGCCAGGGAGATTCCCACATGGCTCGGCAGACCTCTCCTGCCTTGCCCGCTGCTCCCCTCAGCAGTGTATTTCCATCGATCTGCCTGTTCTGCTCCCCGCTCTGTCTCTGGTGAACCCTCTCACCACCCCACGCCTCTGGCCTGCACCCCAGCTTGTATATATAAATAAATAAATCTTTAAAGAAAAAAAGAATAAGTGGAGGGAAGGGAGTTGAAGGCAAAGGCAGAATTGGAAAAGAAGCTCAGGTGAACACACACTCAGCAGCAGCACATCTGGGTTCTGTGGAATCTGAAAGGGCTCTCCTTTAGGAAAAAAACATAAAACATCTTCTTTCTGCAAATGTTTTGAAAACATGTGACCACATGAAGAGGTTTTGAGGGCTTTGGAAGGGGCAGGTATGAGTGAGGAGCCCAGAACATAAGCTTCAAGAAGTTTCTGAGTAAACCCACCTCTGCCTTATGAGTAAGAGAGCTGTGGGAAGGAGGCATGTGATTGTGGGTGTCAGGAAAAGAACCTGCTTTCTGCGACTTAGAGCAAGTCATTCAATTACCCTCACTCTAAATTTCCTGATCCAAAAAAAAAAAAAACCAGTGCCATGCCCTTACAGGGTTTGAAAGAGTAAACAAGGGTGGGTAAGTCAAGTTTCTGGCTCACAGTAATAAGTGGTAGCTCTGATTTTAATTTTGACCCCTACCCCACACAGGTGGAGAGCCAGAGTTTCAGTCTTGGGCAGGGACCAGAAAGAACCAGATCAAGGGGACTGGGCCTCCCACTGCCTGTGTGTGAGGGCTCCGAGGCTCTGGGCGTGCACACCCCGTGTGTGTGACATTTGATTTGTGGAACTGACCTGTGACACGGCCTCGTGCGCTGCACTCTGGGGGACTGTGGAGATCACACATCTGGGGAAGACCCAGGCACCCCCATAGGCGTGGCTGTGAGTGGGAAGCGCAGAAAGAGCGGGGGCTCCGCACACGGCCGACGCCTCCCCCACACGACTATCACAACCTGTCCCCCGCCTCCCAGACTTCCCTTTCCAGGGCACAGTGACAACCCCTAAGGGTAAACGGAGCACACCCACTGAAGAGGCAGTGATCCCGGGCAGTAAGGTCCTGCAGTGAGGCCGGACGTGCTACCGCGGGTGGCCCAGTGCTCTGGGGAAGTCTGGCTGATGAAGTCGCCCTTGCAGATGTTTTGGAAGATGAAGTCAAAGGAGAAAGGATGGGTCTCAGGGTGAGAGCTCATTGCTTTCGGCAACAAAGCCTGGCAGGTGAGTGACTGACTGGCAGCTGTCACGGCGTCGAGTCCTCCAGCTAGACGGGAGAGCCGGCTCAGCCTGCCGAGCGCAGTCGGTCCCCAGGTCCCGATGGCGTGTACCTGCAGTTTCCAATCGGGGATGTTTTCATGTGTGTTTTGGGGAGACTAAGTGGGTGACCCGCACGCGGTGTGGACAGAAGTGGGTGACCCGCACGTGGTGCGAACGGAAGTGGGTGTGGCCTGGACTCTGCTTGATTTTGCTATCTAATAACTGGGAACCTGGTAGTTGTCCAGCTGCTGCCATGGGTGGATCTGGGGAGGCCACTCCAACGTGTGTGGAATGGAGTAAATGTGGCAGGCACTTCCCTCCAGGAACTGAATCCAGAAATGGGAACTGGTGACGACAGTGAGAGTTGGAAGGAAGTATGCGAGACGGTGGTCGCAAGCACCTGCAAAGTCACCGGGTTAAGAGGATACACCAGCTGGGCTGAGTGAGTGACTGTCTCATTGAATCCTCAGCACTCACCAGGGTTGGCACTGGTGACAACGTGGGGCACCGCGAGTGACGTCCTCCCAGGCCGGCCACGCACCCTCGCGCTCAGGGGTCAGCGGCACGATCCGCCACACCCTGAAGGCTGCTGAGGCTGCTCAGCTCCAGGAAAGCACAGCCCCACTGGGGCACATCCAGCAGGGGCTACCCCCTGGGCTCCCGGGCTACAGGCTACAGAAAGGCAAAGCTGCCGTCCTGTGGCTCTTTCACCCCAGGACACGGATCACAAATGCAGGGCTCCCAGCTTCATCTTCCTAGACAGGTGAATTTGGACCCATGAAATCAAAGTTCAGTTTAAAGTTTGCAATATGGGGGCCTCCCTGGTGGCGCAGCGGTTGAACTCTGCGCTGTGGAGCTGTCTGCGAGTTCGACGCCCTGCGGGGGAGATTCCCACATAGCACAGCAGACCTCTCCTGCCTTGCCCGCCTGCTGCTCTCCTCAGCAGTGTACTTCTGATCTGCCTGTTCTGCTCCCCACTCTGTCTCTGGTGAACCCTCTCGCCGCCTCACGCCTCTGGCTTGTATGTATAAATAAATAAATCTTTAAAAAATAAAATAAAGTTTGCAATATGAGCCCTTGGACAAAAAAAAAAAAATAACTAAAAAAGGAAAGAGAGAGTGGAGACGAGAACGCAGATGGCCCGGATTTCAACTACCCCACCTGCACCCCCCGCCCCCCACCTTGGGCAGCCTTCAACTTCACCTGCCCAAGGAGCTGCTCCCTCAGCTATCTCTGGGCAGGACGGTCCTTACGTCACTGCATAGGGGGCCAGGGGGTGTGATGTGCACACACCAGAGGTCACAGCTCCTGTCTTGCTCCCCCTCCCAGGGACGCACACTCCGGGACCCAGGCCAAGACAGAGAGTGACCAAGAGTTCCCCCAAGCCCCAGTGTGCCACACAAATGCCACCACAGCAAATGCTCCCAGGCATGTAACAGAGCAAGTGTGGCCCATGGTGGGTGCTGGTGACGTTTGATGACCTCAAACAATTAAGCCCATAATCAGAGGGTGCTCAACTCAGCTGCTGCGGTCGGCTTGCCCACGAGTCCCCACCTTCCTGCTGGGATTGGACGTTGGCCGTTAGCCCTCAAAGTTCTGTTGCTAAGAGATTATGATCCAAATGATTCTTTCTAAAAAAAAAAATAGCCACTACAAGATGTTCCAAGACAGAGCCACAATAACAGCCCAAACAGAATGCATACGCTATTGTTATTAAACCTTTACAAAGAGCAGAGGAGGAAGAGGGAAACCAGGGGGCAGCCCGCCAGGCCCCTCAATGTCAATTATTGATTTGCCAGGGTTGAATACTATAAAATAGGCTCTAGACTCTGTTAAAACTGAGATAGAATAGTTCCATGATGCTAAAAGTTCTCCAATCAACCAACATGTATTTGGTGAGCGCCTGTTTGCCTATTCCTTACACCTCAGTGATCATCCGGCCACATTTAGTTGCAGGCGGTGACTAAGTGTAACATAGCTGCAACCACCGGGTTGGCAGAGTGCCTGTGTGGCAACTGATTAAATGATTTAACTAGCCGTTTGCAGCCTCCTCCACTCTTGCTCTGTTGCTGGGGCAACAGGAACCTATCAACTAACAAGCCCAGTTAGAGCAGGACAGATGTTCGTCCATCACAGGGAAGCCAGCAAACTGGGCACCTGCAGGCAACTGTTGCCATCTGGCGCCTAGGGCAGTTCTGCCCATGAGACTTTCCCGGGACAATACAGCCATTCAGTGCTGCATCTTCCCTGGGTCACCTCTACCAGGCAGATGGAGTCGGGCAAAGCAGCTACAGGAAAGGAAGCCAGGCCTGGGGGCAGGGCAGCACAGCACCACCCCCTCCGGCCACTGCTGCGCTCTCTCGGCCAGGCCCAGCTGCTGCAGCCTCACGGTGTCCATTAGCCTCAGCGGGCAATGAAGGTGACAGAGGCCAAGTTGACTCCGATCTTACTGTTGAGGGAGCCCAGGGTGGACTGACGAGGAGCTGTCAGAGTCACACAGTTACCAAGTCAGGAGGCAGACGCGTGTCCTCCAGCCCGAGGGTCGGTGTCCTCGCTGCTCACCCGGCCCAGGCACCCCGTGACGCCTGCACAGGAAACCACGGGGTGTTGCAATGCTCCCAGCAAGGGGTCAGTGCTGACCCTAGTGACCCTTGGTCACTGTGTGGCTCCCAGGGGAGGAGAGGAGGGGAGTCACAGCAGTCTGCCCCTCCTCATTCCCAAGGGGCAGAAGGGGGGCATGAGCCAAGCAAATCGTTAAGACCCCAGACTTGGAATCATCTGCCGCTCACTGCGTGCGCTGGTTACTTCATCTTCTGCAGAGCGGTTTCCTCTCTAAAATTTAGGACAAGTTTACTAGCAACCTACTTTACAGGGTTCTTGAGGGGAGCGCATGAGGTTAGACAGGTAAAGCGGTTAGCAGGGTGTGTGGAGCCCTTGATAAATGCTAGCAGCAGCCACAGGCAGCAGGCACTTCCGCCCCAAGGTCACCCACTCCTGCTCAGGCTGGTGCCGACGGCATGCCACTGCAGGCCCCAGTGGTGGCTAGCCCAGGTCACAAGGACCTCTAGCGCAAAGCGGACACATTTCCCAAGGCTCCGGGTGATAGAGCTTTAATTTTCCAGAATAGAGAAGCAACTGCATGGGTTTCTGTGCCTGTCTAAATACATGTGCTCCCAATTGGCTCTCCTGGCTGGAATTCCCCGGTGCCCAGCCCAGGCCAGTCGACGCCTCTACCCGATGTCCCCCACCCTCCATCATGCTGGGCCCCCGCCCTGGGCCAGGCCTGGGGGGCCTCAGTGGCTGACTGCTTGGAGTGGGAAAGAGCTGAGCAGCCCAGGGCCCCTCCCACTGCCCCTCCGAGCCCAACCATGGGAGGGAGGACTGGGGGGGGGGGGTTGGAGCAGAAGGCTTCAGGATCCCCAGCCCTGCCACTTGGCACCGGCCCCCAAGGCAGTGGCTCCAGTTATCCTGTGGGGTCAGGATGCTGTTTCTGCTGAGTCATCCTTTCTTGCCCAGAGGGATCCTGGCCCAAAGCCACATTCCTGGTGGGGTCTGGGTGCCGCAGAGTATAGAAACTTCCTTTCTCACAGGCCCCCAGATCTCAGCCCCAGGCATAAACTGGTCCCTCAGCAGCCTCTGCTGGCAGCACTGCTCCAAATCTGTGAGTGCCCCCCTAGAGCCCCCAACCCACCCTAGAGTCTGAGTTCCAGGACAGCTAAGGGCACTGCACAGGAAGGGAAGTGTGCCCATGTGCCAGTGCCCAGAAGGAGTGGGAGTGGCAGGCCTAAGGGGAGGGGGTCAGAGGGGGATTAAGAACTATTTAAAATTCCTGTCTGCCTATTTGGCAGGCCCCATTGCCAGTGGGGGTCCAGCAGCCCCATGAGAAGGAGGCTACTGCTCCCAGACAGGCCTGGGCAAGGGCCAGGTCTCAAGCCCAATAAGAGACAGGCAGACTAGGAGCTTCATCCCTGGACCCACACTGCCCCCCACCCAGCAACTCCAGCATCTCCTCACTGTACAAAACTCCCTATTTCCAGACAAGCAAGCTGGCCATACCTTCTGCAGAACTCTTGTTTCAGGAAAACATTTTGAGCACCACGTGCCAGGCACTGTAGTAGGCACACTGGCTCTGACGTAGTGGGCAAAACAAATGTGGCCCAGTCCTGATGTCTCTCCCATTCTTTCCAGTCCCACTGTCTTACCTCCATGTCCCTGTGCTCTCATTCAAGGCTGCTGGGATTCCCATCTTGGCTCCCCGCTTCTAGCTGTGTGATCGTGAACAAGTTACTTGACCTCTCTGGGTGGGCCTCTATTGCCTTGTCTGTAAAATAAGGGCAAGCTGATACCTACTCCATGGGGATGATAAATATGTCAATAAGTTAGTTAAAATATTTGAAATCAGTTCGTGGCACAAAAAGTTCAGTGTGTGTAGGGGGGGTGTGTAAGTAAGGGTATGTGTGTAGGTGTGTATGTGTGTGTCTGACTGTATCTGGACACCATCTGTGGTTCTTTTCCGTGGGCACCTGTAAGTTTGGCGTCAGCAGAGTTTCCAGAAGGGAGGCCCAACTAGGGGCAAGTGGCCCTACGTTGACACTGGCAAAGTGTTTTCCTACTTGTCAAGAATTTTACATCCCAGAGGAAGACAGGAGAAGGCGGCTTGGGAGGGAAGACGCCCACCCCAGCTCACAGCCCTAGGCAGCGTTAGCTGTGAGGTGGGGCGGCTGCTACAGACAGCCCTGTCCCTGCAGACGCCCTGAGGCCATCTCAAAGCTACCACAAAGCTCAGCACCCAGAGGACAGGGCCCTCCTGGTCCTTCAGAGACCCTGGAGTCAGCAGTTTGTCTCTCAAAGCCCAACGGGCCGACCAAGGAAGGTGTCTGGACAGGGGTGCCGCCTGACAGCCCTGAGGAGGACCCCGCAGCAGGGCTCAGCCCAGGAAACTGTGAGCAATGCCGGCAGACCACAGAGCGCCCAGGCTTCCTGCCCGCTCCACACAGGCTGCCCTGTCAACGTCAACGGGTCTGTGAAACCCCATGGGGCGGGGATGCTCAGGGGCCTCAAGCTTCACTGGCCGGTCACCCCGTTCCTTCACGGCCCAGGAGAAGGTGGCTTTCTAGGGGCTGCCATGCCCACTGTGAGGGGTCCAGCTGCTGTGGGGGACAGGCACCTGAGGGTGGTCCCGCCGTCTCACGCCTCAGCCTCCAGGCTCCAGGGCTTCTCCCCACAGGTTTATCTCTGAGGCCCCCACAGATGCAAGGAGCGAAGCCATCAGGTGGGGTCTGTGGTTGAAGGACTCTGGAGTGAGGGGACACAGGTTACGAGTCTCGTTCAGAGCTTTGCTAGCTGTGTCACTTCGAACAAGATGGTTAACCTCGTGTGCCTCAGTTTCCTTGGGTGTAAAGTGGTAAAAATGGTCACTGGAAAGAAAAGTACCTACCTTTTTGTGAGGATTAAACAGAACAACAAATACTGGTCTGGCACTGTACCTGGTCCACGGTAAGCTCTTGACACAGAAGCTGTTCCGTAACCACTACAAAAACCGGGGTGTGATGCTACTGTACTGCTTTGATTTTGCAATTTTAAAATTAATTCATTAAAACCATCCAGCCCCAATCTACCTTACTTGAAAAGATCTGTATCTTCCTCTTGAAGTTTCTTGTCCCTTTGAATCACCCAAGAACCCCAAGTCTCAGGAGGGCCCAACACCGCCCCCCTCCCCGCCAGGCCAGGAGGATGGACCTGTGAGCGGGGCCTGTCAGCGAAAGGGGAAGCTTCCTGTGCCACAAGAGCCCCAAAAGGCCACATGCATCTTCAGGGGAAGGACTTCAAGTGTGACAAGGGCAGCCTCAGCCCCTCCCGGCTCACCCCCACACTTGTCACTTCTTCATGCCCAAAAATGGCCATTCCCAGTGCTGAGTGTTTGGGGCTCCGGGGTCCCCACACAAAGACTGGACCAGTATTCAGTCCCTTTTCCTTTCCCAGGGGCCACGCTGAGGTTGGGGGTACTTCTCCTTTTCAGACCCCCCCATACCTGATCTCACTGTCCCTCTGTGTCTGAAAGGCCCTGGACAGCTGCACAGCTCGGCCACCACAGCCCTCACCCGATGGCCAGCACTGGTGTTCACTCACCTGGCCAAGAGCCAGCAAGGTAGCTCTGACACAGAGCAGAAAAAGTGGTGTCCAGTGGGGACCCCGCCATTCCATTTTCTCCTCAGTAACAAGACATTGGGAGAAGCCACAGGCAATGGCAGGGCAGCAGCAGAGGCCTTTTTCTTTATGCTCCAAGAGCAGCAGATGTGAGGTCCTGGAAACGGGGGTGGAAGGGCATCCCCAGGCTTCCCTCAGGTGGACTCTCACCAACATGGCACGACAAGAAAGCTTGTTGACTGACTGACAGACTGACTGATGCACCGACTGACTGACCAATGGCAAAGACTTATCTGAAGTGGCAGGGAGCAAGCAGAGGTGCCAGCTTGGGCAGAAGAGAGGAAACCAAGCAGGGGAGCAGGCCAGCGGGGGTGTGCTTGGGCGTGCAGTCGGAGCAAGCTGCCTTGCAGGAGCAGAGGAAGAGTGTGAGGGCGGTCAGGGCGGCGCTGCAGGTGCTGAAGGGCTGAAGGGCCGGGAGGCGGCCCTGTGCTGGTCCAAGGTGAGCAGTGCAGCCAGGTTGGGGGGATGGGCCTCTCCCAGCCTTGTGCCTTTGCAAGAACCCACTGGCATCCCTCTGTCCCCCAACCAGGGCTCCAGGTTCAACTGGAGGAGGCTGAGCCTTGGCCGGGAGCACAGGAGGTTTCTCACCGTGGCAGGGAAATTGCTGGGTTGGGGGTTCAGGCAGCCACAGTGTCCGTCTCTCTGCAGGACGGATGCGGCTTTGCTGACAGAGAGTCTGCGGCCTGGACATGCCAGCGGTGCAGGTCTGAGGTCAGCAGTGGGGAGCCGAGCCCACCACGGCCCCGCCACTCCCGGCTGGGCCCCACCAGGGCAAGGCATCTGCTTTCAATCAGCTGCCCCTCAGCCCAGGAAGGGGGCTGAGGCCCCGCCAGGCCTGGCCACTCACCACGCAGAATGAACATCACAGGCAGAGGAGGCAGGGGAGCTCCAGGGCTCTGGTCACAGAGACAAGGCCTGGAGAGAGAGGTTTACTATTGCGGGCGACTTAGAGGAAATCCCCCACTAGCTCCCAATTGCAAGGCTGTGCCTGATCTAGCCCAGCTGGTCCCCCCAGGTCCCCAGCCTCCTGTTTCAGCCACTGCTCTGTTCCCCACCCCATGTGCCCGGGGGCACCTGCCCTGCCTGGATATGACTGACCCCTCAGCCTTCAGCTTACACCCATGTCCTCAGGAACACCTCCCCCACCCATGCTTAGTCCCCGGAAAATAATCTAGTGGGCACACTCGGGTGTGTCCTCGTGTCTGTGTGGTCAGCTCAGCCTGCCTCCCCTTCAGACTAGCAGCCCCAGGAACCGCCTTCCTCCTTGACACTGTACCCCCAAAATCCAGTGCAGGACCTCGCACGGAGTAGGTGCCTCATAAACACCTATTGACTGAATGAATGGATCATGCCTCATCATTTTTCTAGCAATTTCCTTCTATAATTTTCATGGTCTTGGTTTCCCCTCTATCCGGGATAGTCAGGGCCCAAGCCCCTTTTACAGGCCCAGAGTCGAGGTGAGCTCCCGGAGCCTGGGGTCCCGTCCAGGCCTCGTCCTTTGTAGAATGGACTTCTACACCGGGACAGCAGAGGCGTGTGTCTAGAGTCAGAGACAAGAGAAGGGCTGGGTGAGGGCCAGAGGCAGGTGGGGGGCGCCCCAGGACCAGGCTCCCACAGCCAGGTACTCCCATAAATAATACATCCGTCAAGCCAAAAGCGCTCCCCATTTCCAGAGAAAGTTCAGGAAGATGGCCAGTGGGGCTGGTGCCTCAGCAGCCCCCACAAGTCCCACACTCCACCCCTAAAATAGCCACAGACCCTCAGTCCACCCCAGCCCGAGTAGCACAGTAAGCCTGACTGAAGCAAGCTTTGCAGTCAGCCACCTGGGGCCAGCCCTGCTACCTCAGACAGCGACACGCCTCGCTGAGCCTCAGTCTCCCAGCTACACAATGGTACAATAATAGGACTGACCTTCACGACCCTTCAACCCATGAAGGTCAAGTGCATGGCACTAAGGATTGGGTCTCAGCGCTCCCAGGGCCCTCACTGGTCACGGGCACCATTTCTCAGACCTGAAGTGGTTTTCCTTATCCCTCCTCCACCTGGGAGCACCTTGAGGACAGACACCAGGCCTCATGCATGTCTCTCCCGTGCTCTGAGACCAGCACAGGCCCAGACTGGCTGCTTGGTGAGATGCACGGATACATGAGTGTTTTCCCCATTGCAGAGTCAAAGCTTTGCTAATACTGGTCAACAGTGAGATCATTACTGACTTAAAAAGGCCCTAATCTGTAGTATCTTAGTGTGCTGAACATGAATGTAACCCTGAAAAATTTTTATTAGCTCTCATTTTGAAGATATTTCATAGAATTCATTTTATGTTTCACCGTGTAAATGTATCCAGTAGGACTTCAACAACATCCTAAATCAGCCTAGAATGATGTAATATTGCATCGCATTGCATAATACCATCATGCACACATCATCCAGAGCTGATTGCATCATTTTCTGATGCAATGCAATACTACTGCCAGGCGGCTGCTGAAGTAAGCTGACATCAGCAGTGCACCTCAGAAAGCCCTGTCAGAAAGGTTGAGCACTGAAATTATTTCAGACTTTATGTGAGACACCCTAAGCTATTGTTCCAAAGAACTGTTATTATTTTATCCATTTAGGCACAATACAAAATAGTAATGCCTCGAAAGTGTGTTAATAGCGTGGACAATTTCTGCTGTATTTGTGGGGAAGTGACATTTGCCAACCAGAAGAAAAGTATCACTTCTCAAGTGAAGAAGGCTTATCATCTTGACTTTGGATGCAAGGTTGGTGACCAAGATAAGCCTTGGGTCCCGCATATATGCTGTGCTACATGTACAAAATAGCTTTCACAGTGGTTAAATGGCAAAAGACCATCAATGCCATTTGCAGTCCCCATGGTGTGGAGAGAGCCAAGCAACCACATAAAAGACTGTTACTTCTGCTTGGTTTCTCCTCTCTCAGGTGGAATAACAAAGCAAAAGAAGTTGAGAATAGTCTACCCAAACATTCCGTCTGCATTGAGATGACCGGTTCAACAACTTGCTGCAGGGTGATGCGAAACAAGCATGGAATGCTTTTCACCTAGTGTTTACAAACTTTCTTGGGAATGTTAAGGCAGAAAACTACAAGGAACTAGAAGACATGCTGATGCAGTATCAGAAACTTGGCTGCACTATGTCTCTAAAGATCCACTTCCTTCATTCCCATCTGGATTTCTTCCCTGAAAATTGTGGTATGGTTAGTGATGAACATGGCGAACGTTTTCATCAAGATACTGCATCAATGGAACAAAGATATCAGGGAAAATGGTCCACTACAATGCTGGCTGACTACTGCTGGACACTCCCCAGAGATGCTCCTGAACAGCTGTACAAGAGACCAGCGAAGAAATCTAAGAAGTAGTCTGTGACTTGATTTTTTACAGATATTAACTGTAGGCCTATTACTATTGGCATCGTTTCATAATGTAAACATCCATTTATTGCAGATTACAAAAAAAAAACTAGAGCCCAAATGAGAATTTGACTGTTATATTCGTGTTGAGCACATACAAATTGATAGGAAATGACTCATTTTATTTCAGTGATAGGACTTTTGTAAAAATCTGTTGACCAGTGTAATCTGCTGATGAAAACAAGGAGCTGGAAGGCCCATTCCCCACCTGCACCGCAGGCTGGAGGAGGCGTGAGGAGGGCAGGACCACAGAGCAAAGGGGAGCTGGGAAAAATCAGTGCTTTTCAAAGAGGGAGCAATAAACCCCGAGCAGGGCGGGGGTGGTATGACGACCATCAGGCAAAACCCAGGAAAGAGGCTGCGGCGGAGGTCTGCAGAGCAGAGCGGGTGGGTGCGCAGAGTCAGTCTGGATGGGGCCTTCGGTCTAGAGAGGATGCGTGGGGAGGGAGCGGGGAACTAACCTAGTCCTGGGCCTGGGTTGGGGGAAATGAGACTGAAGGTGGCAAAGACGCAGTGTAAGTGCAGACCCTGGGGCCCGTGGCGCTCCTAGCTGAGAAGGGACTTTGCCTCTGGGTTTCTCTTTGCAGCCCAGCCTAGAACAGTGCCTGACAGAGAGCACACGCCCAGTGCATCACCGTTAAATGAATGACTGAAGAAGAATGAGATTTTGCTATTAGCATTTTAACTGCCTGCCTCCCTCCTAACGCCATTCCCAAAATGGCTCGGCCGCTGGGAAGCTGTGGGTTCCCTCCACCCCACTGCAGGTCCCCACAGTGGTCTGCGAGCCAAATCTGGATCAAGAGCTCTCTTGTTTGCCCTGAGCCGTGTGTTTTTGTTTTGCTATGTGTTGAATTTGAATGAGCTGCTAGCAGTTAAAAATAAAGGTGCCCACACAAAAATTTGAGTTTCCAGCTTCTCTGCAGAGTTAGTTGGGTGGACATATTACACTGGGTCTGCCTGCCCAGGGGACAGTGGCTGGGGGGTTCGGTGTGGCGGGGGGGGGGGGGACAAGGTGCTCCATTTGGACCCTGCCCAGAGATTTAAGCCCAAACTCCTCCTCCAGCGGGCCCCCAGGGCCCAGCGCCGGACACTGGGAGGACATCTCCATCAGCCTGTCCCGTCCTCGTGGCCGAGCTGCCGCTAAACCATGTGGCTTCTAATTCTCCAGCTACCTGTGCCTTCATGGCTCTGAGCACCCAAACTAGTGGGGCCTCAGCGCTGCTGCTTGCCCCCCTGTGGGGACCCCAAGGGCCAAGGCCAAATGCACCTGGTCTTCGGTGCAAGCTCAGGACCCCTGGGAGTGGCGCCTCCTGCCCCAGCCCAGACAGCAGGGGGGTGCCCAGGGCTATGCGGTGTGAGGATGGGGGCTGTCCGCTGCCTCGCCCCTCCAGGCTGTGGGCTCAGGGGCTGTGAGAACTGAGTCTCATTCTCTTTTCTCTGGTACCCACAGGGCCAGTCTCTGACTAGAGGCCAGAGACTAAGTCGTGGACCTCGTTCAGCACATTTCTTGATGCAATAAGTTAAATAGAAGCTCTTGATTTCATGGGTGGCCGGGGCATAAAAAATGTCCAAAGAACACCAAAAAGAAAAACCAACTCAAATGGATAAAAGACCTAGATGTAAGACCTGAAACCATAAAATTTATAGAAGAAAATATAGGCAAAACTCTACACGATATACATCTCAGCAAAATCTTTAACGACACATCCCCCAAAGCGAAGGAAGTGAAGGACAAGATAAACAGGTGGGATTACATCAAAATAAAAAGCTTCTGTACACCAAAAGAGACATTAACCAAAACTAACAGTCACCCTACCAACTGGGAAAAGACCTTTGCACACAATACATCCGAAAAAGGACTGATAACAAAAATTTACAAGGAACTCACACAATTCAACAAAAACAAAGGT
>PVIJ01008208.1:18226-76213 GCA_004024925.1 Scalopus aquaticus
CATCACTTATAATCAAGGAAATGCAAATCAAAACCACTATGAGATACCACCTCACACCTGAGAGGATGGCACACATTAAAAATACAGGCAACAACAAATGCTGGAAAGGATGTGGAGAAAAAGGAACTCTTCTACACTGCTGGTGGGAATGTGAACTGGTCCAACCACCATGGAAAGCTGTATGGCGATTCCTCAAACTGCTAAACATGGAACTTCCATACGATCCAGCAATACCACTTTTGGGAATCTACCCAAAGGACACAAAAACACTAATCCAAAAGGATACATGCACCTGTATGTTCATTGCGGCACTATTCACAATAGCAAAGGTATGGAAGCAACCCAGATGTCCAAAAATAGATGATTGGATCCAGAAGATGTGGTACATATACACAATGGAATACTAGTCAGCATGGAAAGAAGATAAACACATGCCATTTGCAGTGACATGGATGGAATTAGATGGGATCATACTCAGCAAAACAAGCCAGAAAGAAAGAGAAAAATATCGAATGATTTCACTTATAACAGGACTATAGGGAAACCAAATAGGAGAGAGACACTTGGGGGGGGGGAGGGGGAGGATAAGGGCACAAAATGGAGTAGAAAAGAACACAAGGGACCACGGAGATGGATCACGGGTGAATTGGTGGTGGGTTACCCAAGGGGAATACAAAATGTAAAATATATAAATAACAATAAAAATATATATTAAAAAAAAAACACCAAAGAGATAGAGAAGCTTACGGTCCCGTCAAGGGCTACATTTTGTCACGGGTACCCCCAACACACACACACACACACACACACTCTCACTCTCTCTCTCTCTCTCTCTCTCTCTCTCTTTCTCTCTCTCTTGCTGACATCTACCACACATGCACACACACACACATTCACGTCAACTACCAGAGTGCCCCCCACCTTACCTCCACCAAGGAGCCCCTGCTCCTCCACATTCCAAGCCTTTCCTCACCCATCTCCCACCCACATTGCTGGATCTGAGTTCCCAGTCTAGCCCCACTCCTGGAAGGCAGCCTGTAGCAGATGGAGCCGGACAGCCCAGACCAGAGCTCATGGCAGAAGCTGGTCATCAAACTTGTCTCGACGGGGACTTCCAGACCCACCCATTTTGCAGGCGAGGAGTCAGCCTGGAGTGGGCGGCAGTGGGGCCTGGTGGGTGGGGAAGGAGAAGCGCCAGAGGGGGCTGGGCACTGGCACATCGGCCTGACCTAACCCTCACAAGACACAGAGCAGGCCCCCCAAGGCCGCACTTCCAGGGTTGGGGCCCACCTCCATGCGCTGGGCCATAGTCGCCTTCACCTGTGCGCTGCAGTCCGAAGCCACAGTCATCACCATGTTCTGAGAGTGGTCACAGCTGTGACAGGCACCCAGGGACCAGGACAGAGGAAACAGGAGCTAAACGCCTACTGCGTCACACCATACACAGAAATATCATTCCAATTCCTTATCACCGCAGATTTATATGTTCAGTGAGGTAACCTTCCCACAGACCAAAGTAGAACGCTGGGGAGGAAGGGCGGTTCTTTCTTGCCGCCTCCTCTGAGACTCCATGTGCACCCAGGCAGCGGAGGGGGCCCATGAGATAACACTGGGAGAGCGGAGCCCGCACTATCTCTAAGCGGAGCCCGCACTATCTCTAAGTTACCTTCTGGCCCTGTTTTAAAGGGGAAGCTAAGACTGCACAGGGCGAGTTGCTGGCTCCAAGACTCATTTCCAAGGAGAGAACCCGGATGGGCCTGTCTCCAGCCCTTGCCCTGGTATGCCCCATCCCTCTTACCAGGCAAGGAACAGGGCCAACCCCTCATGCCCACAAAGCCAGCGCTGGAAGATTTGGGGGCACTAGTGAAGGGGGCAGGGGAATTTCTCCCCCACCTAAACCCAAGGTCTCCTTCCCCAGGCCCCAGGCAGGGGTGGGGGACATCCGGGTCCAGCAGGGGTGCCAGTCCTCCCTGGCACCCGCCCCAGCACTGGATGCCAAGGGCTCCACGGGAGTCAACTTGAGTTCTTCTCAACTTCCTCTGACTCTGCCCCCATCTGCTCAGGCTACCACAGCCAACCCCATTAATCACCTCCACTCACCAACCCCCAGGAATGTGGCGGTCTCATAAAAGTCTGCCCTGGGTTAAACAAATAAACCAACCTGGAGGCTTCTAAGTCAGCTACGAGGCTCCCATCCTCTGCTCTGCTCACACCCCCACCCCACCACCACAAGATCCCAGAACCGCCTCCCAAACACACCCCAGAACTAGGAGGGAGCAGTGTCACCTGAGTGAAGCCACTTTACTACTTACATAGGGCTGGCTACCCAAAAGCCAGAAGACCACCCTCCCATTCCAAGCACCCCTCCCTACCTGATCCCACCCCAACAGTATCTGTGCCCTCCCCACTCTTCCTCAGGACACTCAGGCCTATATGTCATGTCAAGTACCCCGCTCCCTAATTTGGGATCCTGCAAACCACCTCTCCTCCTGCCTGGGGACCTACGCACCCTCAAGGGGGCAGGATGTGGCTCCGGGGAGATTTCCCCGAGGAGGTCTGGAGAGGCCAGAGGGGCGGGGGCCTGAGATGCTCTGAGATGGGAGGGAGGCTCTGAGATGTGCCTCTTCCTGCCAGTCCTGCCCTCCTCTGTCTCCTCAACCCCAGGCCTCGGCACCAGTAGTGTCCCTGGGCCTGACCTGGGGGCAGAGTCCATGCTGTCCAGGGACTTTCTGCTGAAGGGAGAGTGCCCATAAACAAAGTGGAAAATACGCAAACACTCAGCCCACTCGCCAGCACAGAAGAATCCACAGCTGGACGGAAGGATACACACAGGTGCAGACCACACCACTGCGCAGTTTGCTTCTCTAAAGGGGCCACGCCCGAGCTGCAGCTCCCACTCGTGGGCTTCTGGGGCTCCTTGAGTCACTAAAATATTCCAGAAAGCCAACAGACATCCTACATGTAGTGTGGTTACGCTTCAGAGATCAAGAAAAATTCCAAAGCTTTGCTTTTGGCTGGATTACATCAACTCAATGCAGAAACACTGATTATCGTGTGCTAATAAACATTCTGAGGGCCCACATACCTGTATCAGACTGGGAAAATGGGGAATAAGTAACAGCAGACTACTAACACAACTGCCATTGAGCAAAATCTTCCCAAATACGGAGTTTATAGTGAAGAAAACGATAAAATGGCTCCTAGAGGCTTATGTCTTTAATATACAAAGAGTTCCTATAAAGCAATGAGAAAAAGATGAATAGCTCTCCCCCAAAACGGTCAAAGGCCAAGAACATGGAGGAGAAGCATGAGGAGGAGGGAGGAGAGAGAGAGAGAGAAGAAAGGAAAGAGCAGGAAGGAAATTCAAATATAGGAAAATACGCTCAGACTCGCCATCAAAGCATTTAAGATTTTTAACTGAGATGCCATTTTCAACTGTCACATTAACAAAGATTTAAAATTTGATCATGCCAGTGCTGGAGCAGGTGTAAGGGAAGGGTGTATATATTGCTACAGTGTTTTTGGAAGGGAATATATATTCAACATTTCAACACACATCACATTTAATCGGCAATTAATCTACAAATTCAGTTCATCTCAGGTCATCTACAGTTCTTCTCAGCATTGTTCGTAAGGACAAAAACTGGAAACTGTCTAAATGCCCATCAAAAACAGAACTGATCACTAAAGTCTTTTCAATGGACTTTGTAGTCATTACAAAGAACAGATGTCAGTGAGAAAAGGATGTCAAGACACAACATTAAGTGGGAAAGGGCAGGCTGTCCAACAATATGGCTATGGTACAGGCCCGTCTGTATGTTTTTTTTAAGCACATATACAGTTGACTGCCTATAAAGAGATTTATTTTAGGATAATAATTTAATAAGATTGTTGCATGCTTCCTTGGGAAATAGGGTGGGACAAAGGGAAAAGTAGGTAGAATGCCTTTAACTTATATACCCGTCTCTGCTGTACATCATTACCAAACTTTTATAATTTTTTTTAAAGATTTATTTATGCATACAAGAACCGGGGTACAGGCCAGAGGTGGGGGGTGGTGAGAGGATTCACCAGAGACAGAGCAGGGAGCAGAACAGGTGCAAGGATACTGCTGAGAGGAGCAGCGGGCGAGACAGGAGAAGTCTGCTGCGCCATGTGAGAATCTCTCTGGCCGGGGATTGAACTCGTGCTGCAGTGGCTGCGGGTGGCTTCATAGTGCTGAGACTTAACCCGTTGCGCCACCAGGGAGGCCCTAAATTTTTATAATTTTTAAAGTGATTTTAAAGGGTTTCCTGGTGAGGACAAGATGAGACTCACCCCAATTTAGAAGGACTGGATGGTTACTAAGAAGAGGACACAGGAGGGCAGGAGGCAGCTGTAGTCAGCCCCAGGGGTAGGCATGGCGGTCTTTTTGCAGAGAAGGGATGCCGGCCTCTCTTTTAGCTGGAAGAAGGGGTCTCTGCAGGGAAGTCTCCTTCTCAGCACTTCCACCCCTCATTCAGGATGGAGACAGATAGAGACTGGGGAGGAAATCAAAACTCTCTCTCTCTCTCTCTCTCTCTCTCTCTCTCTCTCTCTCTCTCTCTCTCTCTCTCTCTCTCTCTCACACACACACACACACACACACACACGCACATGCACACGCACGCACACGCACATGCACACGCACCTGCACACACGCACACACACTCACAGCTGAGGGTTCCTTTTCTCTCTCTCTGACCAGGCCTGGACAAAAATCTCTGACCAATGAGAATGGAACTTACACAGAACTTTTTTTAGAAGAACAGAAAAAGTGAGAAGACTGATAAATAACTGGCTTTTAGGGAACAATTTCTGACCGGAAGATTCATAGCCTGATCAGAGATGGGGCCTTCTGGGAGAGAACTTTTCTCATCTTTCTGTGACTCCTCCTTTCACTACCCGCCCCCATTTTAACTCCAGTCCTGTGGAGGCAAGGTCCACATGGACCTTGACTGGACCATCAATCCCTAAATTCCTTCCCAGCGTTGTCCCTCTATCTCCCTGACCCTCAGTCTCTTCATCTGTGGGATTTGGGGCTCCTGGGACCTTGAGGGTTCATGTGATAATCAGAAAATGCTATAAACACTGTGTCACAATGTCAGCCACATAACAAGTGGTTGTTCAAAGGGACATGTAGGGGGCCTCCCTGGTGGCGCAACGGGTTGAGTGTCGGCCTCTGAAGCTATCTGCAGCCACTGCAGCACAAGTTCAATCCCCAGCCAGGGAGCTTCCCACATGGCGCAGCAGACCTCTCCTGTCTCGCCCACTGCTCCCCTCAGCAGTGTACTTCAGTAGATCTGCCTGTTCTGCTCCCTGCTCTGTCTCTAGTGAATCATCTCACCACCCCACATCTCTGGCCTACGCCCCAATTCTTTTGTGCATAAATAAATAAATCTTTATTTTTTAAAAAAAAGCACATGTAGCTGTATCTGTTCCTCATCATTCCCTAAACAGTCTCACCTCCGCGCCTCCCCGTCCAGGATGCCCCTCTTCCCCACCCTAGAGAATCTACTCCTGTATCGCCTCCCGTCAGAGCAAGAGTTCTCACTGAGCGGCAACTTTCTCTCCTCCCTGGGGCTCCCGCGGCACCAAGCCCATAGCGCATAGCTCCAGCCCTGACCCCCTGAGAGATGGGGTTACCGGCCGGGGCGCCCGGCGCTGGGCGGGTACTGCCCTTCCACCTTCGCGTCCGCCCCAGGCACAGAGGCCGCGGCAGCAGCACTGTCGGACGCCCACTGCAGTGACTTTCCCTCATCCCGACACCTGCCCCCACCCCAGGCCCCTTGCCTCCTGGGCCTCTTTGGAGCCCCACCAGGAGTGAGCTGAAGAGTGGGGCTTCTTTCTCCCTAGTGAAACCTTGGATTTGGTTTGATTCTAAAGGAGCTGGGGTACCCTGGGGTCCAGTCAGCTACCTCATTACGCTGGGGCTCCTTTCATTGAGAAGGAGGGGCTGGGCATGCCAAAGGGAGATGGGCACAGCTGGAGAGCAGGGCTGCACTGGGGGTGTATGCCCAGGAAGTGGGGTGCCCACTCCAGGGCTGAACCTTCAGGTCACTGGGCTTTGCAGCTTCAGTGACCTCAAACTAGCCTTTGAGGAAAGCAGCTGTCCAGCTTCCCGGTCCCAGCTGCGCATAGCTGGGCTGTCCCCTCTGTGCCGGGCTCCTCCCCACTCCTGAAGGGCCACCCCGCCCAAGACCTGGGCCAAGGGTCCGCTGTAGGTCAGTCCTGCCCCCTGCCGGCCACCATGGGAATGGCCCTAGGGGCTGCCTGGCCACTCCACAGCTTGGGCCCACCCTCACCTTGCGTCAGTCACACATGCCCCCGTGCACATGCTCAGGGGCTCAGCAAAGGGCCCTGCACACAGACGGCACATAATCAGTGCTGGGTGGGGGGTGATCAGTCCCAGCACTGCTTCTATTCCCCCACCAGCACAAGGCTTGGGGGAGGCTGCAGGCCCTCGGGGAGGGAAGGGATGGCCTCTAGTTAATGTGGAGGACCCCGCTCAGCCTCCAGCTTCCTTGTCCTCCCAGAGCCGGTGTTTTGAAGCCACTCAGCTGCCGGGGAGAGGCAGGAAGGAGGGTGGGTCCCCCTGACCTGCAGCCAGATATGGGAGAGTCATCACCCCCTCCTCTCCCATTACTGTGCCCCTCATTTCTGGTTCTTTTCTGGTTCACTCATTCATTCATTCATTCACTCATTCCGTGATCACCTATTAGACACAGGCACTGGCTTGGATTGGTTACTAAACAGAAAAGACCCAAAACCCTGTCCATCAAGTGGAAGAGGAAAGAGGAAAGGAAGAGCTCAACCAGTATCTGGCCAACAAGGTTGCTGTTGTCTTTTTTTTAAAGATTTATTTATTTATGCATACAAGCTGGAGTACAGGCCAGAGGCGTGGGGCGGCGAGAGCGTTCACCAGAGACAGAGTGGGGAGCAGAACAGGCAGATGGATGGAAATACGCTGCTGAGGGGAGCAGCGGGCAAGGCAGGAGAGGTCTGCCGCGCCATGTGGGAATCTCCCCGGCCAGCCATCGAACTCGCGTCGCCGCTGCCGACAGCTCCACAGTGCAGCATTTAACCGCTGTGCCACCAGGGAGGCCCTCAGGAGGTTTTTGACAGAAGAGGCAGCCAAATTACACCACAGCCCTGGAACCAGCAAAGGGCGATTTTTTTCTTAACGGAGAGTAACTAAATGATGGATAAGCAGGGGGTGGTGTGTATTGATCTGAGTTTCAGATTGATCTGTTGAACAGAGGTGGGGAAGGGGAATGCTTGGGGAGGAGAAATGGCACAGGAGGTTTGGGGTGCTGGTGGAACCAAGAGACGGGGGGCGGGTGCCTGAATTACAGCAGTAACAGCAGGAAGGGAAAATCATGACCACATTCTCAAGATTTAAAAAAAAAAGGATTTGGTGATTGGGTGTCGGAAGTGGATGGTGTGACCGTGGACTGAGATGGGGGTACAGGAGGGGCGCAGGTGGGGCTGAGAGAGAGCGTGCTCAGTCTGGAGCCTGGTGAGCCTGAAGCATTTGAGGGGCACTGAACAAGATGACCAAGAGATGGGCATATAGTTGGGCCAGAGGTACAGAGAGACTGGACCTCAGCTTCTAACCTGCAGCCCAGGGAGGGACTATGCGGATGGGAGAAGAGGGAGGTTGAGATGGAAGGTCCTCTTCATTTTAGGGGTTCTATAGCTAATCACTGAGGGTACAGGGAGGCAAGAGCAAACTAGAAGCAGTGTGGTTAATGGAAGGATAGTCATCACAAGGGTGGGCTCAGCTCCGGCCCGTTCTAGACTTGTGACCGTTTATGTGCCAAGGCCTCGTTTCCGCCGTGCATGAAGCGGCCCTAATAATTTCCACTTTGCAGCATTATTGAAAGGAAAGGAAATATGCCCACAAAGCACACCGCATAGCTCCTGGCAAAGAGGTTCCATAATGAGAGCCACTCTCTTGACCAGGAAGCGTGAAAAAGCTACAGTTTTCGGAATCTTCCAAGTCTGCCAGTGCTTCTGACCCGAAGCCTCGGCTGCCCATTTCCTTACTAGCTGGATGAGTAAATCCAGGCGGGACCTAGATGTCCCCACAGCTTCCACTTGTGTCCCTGAGACATGCGGGTTGGGAGACCCAGCTCTCTGGGTCTGTCCTTCCCAAGGATGGGGTTCTCTGGACCCCCCCACAGCTCACCACTTCCTAGTATTTCAGAATCTCCCCTGAAGCTGCAGCCGGCTGGCAGAAGGGCACAGCAAGGGCCTGACCTTCTGCCCAGTGCCTGGAGCCTCGTGACGTTCTCCTGCCACACTGGACCGCCCCAGAGGAATGAGGTGGACTGAGAGGAAAGTAGGAGAGCCCATTAGGACAGAACTGTTCAGCTTCCTCCTGAGGGGAAACTCCCTAATCCATGGGCCAAGCAGGCAGACTTCATCCAGAAAGGTGGCCACCCAGCCCCAGTTTCCTCATCTACACATAGATGAGCTTCCGTGCCGCCTCTGAGCCTCTCCTACGCAGCCAGCCTGTGCTCCCACCTTGTCCTCTCCTTCCCCGCCTGTGACTGCCCTTCTGTCCAGCAGAGGGAGCCCGCACCTCTTCCCAGACTGCTCGCCTGGAGCCAGGGCCCAGGATGCCGGCGAAGGTTAGGGAGAGCGTCTTACTAAATCCCCACTGTGCAGGGCATGTGACATGCTTGGTGCAACAGCTGGCAGGGAAAACCTTCAGTAAGTTGTACCCGTGGTTGTCTCTACTTCACAGCGGAGCAAACTGAGACTCCAATAGTTTAACTTGACCCCAGGGCTCCAAAGTTGCTGACTCGAGTGTGACACTATCTCTAAGTAATTCCAGGCCTTGCCTTGAAAGAAGGCCCCATTAGGTGAATGTTTCAGGGATGTAGGCCTAATAATGACCTAAGGAAGAATGTTCTAGGTCTGGAAGGAGCTGGCCAGTTGGGACAGAGACTGCCTTGGCTGTCTGTGGCACACTGTTCAACAGTATTTCAGGAGGTCAGGCCCAGGGGACACGTTCTGAGAGGACTAACGGGCAGTGTCTGTCTGCCCTGACTCACAGAGGCCACTGCCCTTAGGAGCTTGGCTCCACCTGGGGCCTCACCGCTGCCTACCTGGCACATGGTCAGTCTGGGGGCTAGAGAGGCCTGACATCTCCTCGGGCCTCTGGATTCCAGTCATGGCTGAGGGGTCGTCCCCACTCCCTGTTCGCCCGCTTGGCCCTCCTGCTGATGCTTGTTTTGGGGTCCAGGACAGGGTGGCGTGGATCTTGGACTCTGTTCAAGGGCTACAATCCAGCCCATTGGGGAGGGCAGAGCCACCAGCCCACTGGGGAGGGCAGACCCACCAGAATGGTCAAGAACATTCTAGAAAGACCTGAGTGTCATCTACCTGGGCCTCTATATGGACAAACATTCTGGGCCAGGTTTGGAGGAGCTGGGGCTCCTGACCCGGCTACTGTCCAGTTCCAAAGCAGAGCACAGCAGAACCAGCTTCTCTGGAGAGACATAGATGGGCTACCCAGGGGGATGTGTGGGGAGGACAGGAGACAGTCAGGGGGACAGGCCCCCGTGGTCAGACAGGAGTCTAACACTGGTCACTTCTGGGTGATACCCTTAAGGTAGGACAAGGCCAAGCGGACCACAGTGGAAACTGTAGCAGAACCAATAGGGAGACTAAAAAAAATTGGATTCTGGGACCCCTTCCTGGACTCTCCATGGGGGATGTCTTTCCATGGAGCCAGCATTGGATAAACAGCTCCAGAGAAACCAAGGTGGCAGCCTGGGCGCTATACTATCCTGGATGGCCGAGGGAGCTGGGAACACCAGCCTGGGAGAGATGCCTCCAGGAGATCAGGTCTATTCTGGGTGGTTCTGCAGGGAAAACTGGAGCCGCAGGAAGGACTCCCAGGGCCCTTGGGCCCTTCGGCCCTTCTGACAAATGCTGTACACACCTCTCTGAGACTCAGGTCCCAGGACCATATGACCAAAAGCCTGCACTAAGGTGCAGGGAGGGTTTCCGCTCCAGGGTCCTGGCTCTGCACTGTGTAGGGTCCCATGGCCCTGTGTTGCTGAGGAAACAAACCCTACGAGGACCCCAAGAGCAGCAGGACGCTGCAGGGGGGAACCTCGCTTTGTGTGGAAGCTAAACGGCATGGGTGGGGGTGTGGGAGCCAAGAAACCAAGTCAATTCCCAGACTCCTCAGTGGGTCCTGTGCGCCCATCTGCCACCCTACACACACACACACACACACACACACACACACACACACACACACACACACACACGCCCCAAGGCCAGCACAGCTTGTCCAACACTTCCCAATGCCAACCAGGGTGACACCGGCCTCAGCCCAGGCCCCAGCTGGTGGCCTCAGTGGGGAGGCCTGACATCCCCCTGGCACCACTCAGGGCTTCTGGGCCCCCACAAGAGGCCACGGCTGGGGGAGCTGGCCCCTCCCCCTGGCCTCCGCAGCCCAGGCAGCCCCTGCAGCCAGAGCTGCAGGAGGGAAGCTTCCTAGGACATCTTTGTCTTGCTTGATTAACATTCTGATTTATTTGGTGTTGGATGAGGTGGGAGTGGCGATGCGTGGGAGTGCTCTTTGGGAAAAAACTGCATGAGAAGAAAGTAAAACCCACACCAAAGCTCCCTCACCCTTGGAGACAACTAACCTTGTTTCTTGAGTCTTTTCTTCAAGCCACTAGATTCGGGTACGCCTGCCACTTCCTGGCCACGTGACCTGGAACAAACTCCTTAATCTCGGACCCTTGTGCCTCAGTTTCTTCATAAACTGGAAATGAAAACAACAGAACCTACTTTAAAGGGTTCTGTGAGTGTTGGACATAAGACCCTGAGCCGGGGCGCAGACACTGCTCCCCATCACGGGGAGACCATCCCACCTGTTCAAACTTTTCAGCGTTACGACTTTTTCCAAAATTGAGCATTGCCACTTTTCACCAAACGAGAATGACATTAGCCCTTTTCACCTATCATTTTCTACATTCAGATTTCCAGGATTGCAATGCTTTCTGCTTAGATGTATAGGATCACCCTGCGTGTTTATTTTTTTCTGTTTCCATGTAGCTGATTTCAATGTATTTATTTGTTGCTCACCTGTTTGTTCGCTGGTCTCACCCAGGACTTACAGCATCTGCCATCTGGCCTATTCCATCTCCTGCCGTGGTGTGAACTTCTGAGAAGTGTCCACTGCAGGGCTTTGAAGAGCTGCACAGGGTGAAGTGGGGCAGGGGCAGAAGCGCAGGGCGGAAGGGGGCGAGCCCTCTGCTGCCCAGACATGGCAGTGGGCCGTCAGGTCGGGCCAGGCTCAGGGAGAAGCCATGTTCCTGGCTTCCTCTGTGCCAGCCGCGCCTGGACGGTGCCCCGTCATGTCCCTCACGATGATAGGCCAGGCCTGAGATGAACCCAGGTCACACTCCTCTCTGAGACCACGGAGGCCATGTCCTTCCTAAGCAGCCCGCCCCAGTGGGCCTTCCGCTCCTGTCCAGGCCGCCTCTCCAGAGAAGCTGACTCTGAATCACAGTCCAAGGTCCAGGCCTCTGGGAAGGACTTTTCAGCTGTCCCTGAGAACCTTTCCTCCAGAACAGTCTGGGCAAGAGGGGCCACCTACTCCCCTGATGAGGAGTCGGGTGCAGAGAGGAGGGAATGCCAAAATCCGCCATGCCCAGCCCCTGTACTCAGCCCCCCACATCAACAGGGTCCGCCTCTGGGCGCTCAGCTGACGCCCACGGGTGGTTTAATCAGAGCACTCGGAGTTCACATGTAGAAAAAAATCCACATATAACGCAGGTTTGGCCAAGGATCACCGGTACTTCTCTCTGGGTCTTTCTCTCCACTTCTCAACAGCACTTGACCCAAAGGTCCTCTCTCCGTCTAGAAACACCCTCCTTCCTACCTCCTCAGAGCTCCTGAGCTGCCCCAGTCGCCATAGCTGGTTCGTTACCCTCCCAATCTCCAGCTGGAGCACCTGGGCCGGGCCCCAGGTCGCTTCTCTCGAGCCACATGCTCTCCGGGTGGCCTCCTCCGGCCCCAGGCCTCTGGCCATCACTGCCCACTTGCAGCTGCCGCTCGACGGAACTCCCGCTTTGTGACCTGCCATTTCATCCCGTGCAGCTGCTGGACTGGCCCCCACGTCGGGTCTTGAAGGGCCGCGTGGCGGTGGTCCCGCCCTCTGAGCTCCGGAGACAGGGTTCCTCCTGCCTTGAAGCTACTTCCACTCAGGGACCAACGGGCTCCTCAAAGGGAAGCCGCCCGGAATGGCGCTGACACTCCCTCCCTCCCTGTCTCCCGGCGCCGCTTGGGCAGTCCTCCGCACCCGGTCCGTCCCAGGCACACCACGGGTGTCCACACCCACAGCCTGGCTTCTCCTGCACCCCAGTGCTAATCCACAGAGCATCCCGTGACCCCACCCGCAGCCAGTCTCCATGCTCGCTGCTCTCCAGCCGTGCTCCCTGCTCACCACCCTAGCTGCCTCCGTCTCCCTGGTCCACCCCCACCCCTCAGCAACCATTGTCCCCACCCAGCAGCGGGCTACTTCTAATCAGATCACACCACCCTCTGCTTAAAAGTCCCCCTTGGTATAAAGCCAGGCTCCCAGTGGGGTGTGTACAGCCCTGATACTTGGTCAATGCCCCTCCTGGCCCACCGTCCTGGAACTCCCCTCTACCCACTCAGCCCACTCGCCACACTTCTTCCTTCCCAGCTGCAGGACCTTTGCCTGCTGCCCCTTTCATGGGCACTTCTGCCCACCCTCTGCTCAACTGAAGCTCCCCTTCTCAGAGAAGTTTTCTCCAATAGCATGCACCCCCTGTTCCCATGTTTATTTCCTTCCTGTCACTTACCAAGGCTCTAGTTGTCTTTCGTGTATTTGTTTCTTCTGCCTCTGGAATGGAAACGCCAAGCATACATGAAATCATCTCTCTGGTCACTCTCTGCCTGGGGCATAGACGCTGCTGTCCCCTTGAGCTAAGACAGAAGGGGTTTCTTTCTGCCCCAAGCAGCTCCAGGGCAGGTGTCAGTCCCTGGCTGTGTCCGGCCCCACCCGGCCCCCAGACCCCGATGACTCTGTCCACGCAGCACACCAGGAAGGGCTGGGCTGGATCCAGCTCTGGGGTCCAGCCCCATGAGTCTGAGGTGCCCAGAGGTGGCACCCAGCCCTGGGGCTTTTCAGCCACTAGCAGGCCTCTCACCCAAACATCAAGCCAGCCCTGTCCTCACACTGCCCTTCACGAAAACAGGTTCCCAGCATAACCAGGGCCTGCTGTGGAGTTTCTGAGCAGTCAGGCCAAGGCAGCTGGAGGGGTGCCTGGATTCCTTCTTCTGTACACCTGGGTCCATCCCTGTATCCCACCCCTCAGTAGCCTCTCTCTGCCCTGAGACCCAACAAATGACAGTGCAGCCCCGAAGGCGGCAGACCAGCAGCATCCCTGTCACACCCTGTGCAAAGCCTTTCGCTGACATCACTCGCCCCAGGCCTGAAGACACACACACACACCCCCTACTGTCTGCCCCCGCCCCCACGCACCATGCTCTGGCGAAACCTACTTCTCACCAGGCCGTTTGCCCTGTCCATCCACCCCGCGGAACGGCTACTTCCTCCCCCTGGCACTCCCTCTCCACTGAGTCTTTTGGAGGGACCCCTCTGTGCTCTCGCGGCCCCTGCAGCCCCTCCCCCGGGGATCCTGCTGGCCCCAAGCAGAGCAGGCCTTGGCGCCAGGATGCCAGGACACAGGCATTGCTCGTGAGCCCGTCTCTCCTCCAGGCTGTGGCCAAAAAACAGCAACCTGGGTCTTCAGGGACCCTGGTCTGAGGGGGACACACCCTCAAGGTGAGCTGGGCGGGCGCACAGGGACGGGCCTGTGGAGTGGTACCTAGCGGCCGGCAGGCATGAAGGCAGGGCAGGAGTGGCCGGGGAGGAAGGGCTGGGCCTTTCAGTCAGCGGGAATGGCAGGGAGCCAGGGGCCGAGCTATGACTCCTCTGGGATCACAAGTGCTTGTCCCCGATGAGTGCAAAGTACAAGGAATGGGGGGCGGGGGGAGATAAGGCTGGACTCAGAGGTGGGGGCCTGATGTTCATGAAGCTGCTAATCCATTAAACAGGGAAAATGTCACTGGTTGCTGCACTGGGCCAGAGTGAACAGGCGCCTCTCGTCTCATGGGCTTCTGCGGACTCACCACAGCAGAAACGATGCCCGAAGTGGTCCAAGCCCCCACTGAACAGAGTGGAACATTAAGAGCATTTATAAAGAATCCTAAATCCTTCAAAATCTAATTCCCAGAATTAACATGAATTTATCCAGTTCTCTATTTCAAAAAGTTATTAAATATCTTCAAAGTTTTAACAAACGTATGCATCCCTTTTTGTTTAAGTGCGAGGATAAGGAGTTTGGATCCCGCCCCGAGAGCAGCAGGGAGTCAGGGACTAGCTTCGGTTTTTCCAGTTAAGGACGAGCCTGCGCCCCAGGGAGAAGGGAAGACTGGTAAGAGCGAGGCTGGAGGCAGGGAGGTCGGAGGCCGCTCGGTCACGGGCAGACAATGTGAGAGGCTCCGCGCTCAGGCCCTGCCCGTGGGGCGGGACCCGTAGGAACGTGCGAAGATGGGGGGTCTCCCAGGATGGGTGCTGGGCCGGGTGTGGGAACTGAGGGAGGACTCCAGCATGGCAGCCCCCTGCTTGGACGCTTGGTTGGGGGGGTGTTCATGCTGTCACCGAACTGGGGACATGGGAGGAGAGGTTGGGGTGTCTGGAGGGAGATGCTGAGCTCAGGCTGAGCGCCAAGGTGTCCCCCAGCCCTATACAGCACAGCACCGGTGGGCAGGCAGCCCTCAATATATAGCTGTGGGGTGAATGGATGGACGGATGGATGGATGTGGTCCGGTCTTCCTGGCCTCACAATTCAAGGGAACATCCTCCGAGTCCTGACTTCCTTCCCTCCCCCCGACTCCCGGCAAGTGGTACCCAGCGACCATTACTTTACCAAAGAATTATTTTGGACCTGCCACTTTATTTATGCAGAAGCATCAGTTATGCCTCCCAAACCCCCAGGGGTGGCCTGGCCTCTCCACCCTCCCAGCGGCCCTCCGAGGAGGAGGCCCTTCATGCTAGCAGACACTCCCAATGCCTGGCACCGAAGAAGGGCCAGGCCCAGCCCACACAGGGGCTGAAAGGGCTCTGGTCTGTGGAGGCCTGCGCCACTCCCAGGCCCCCACTACGGCACGCAGAGTTCGGGATGCTAAGGATACCAGCTGGGCTCCCTGTTTCTCTGCCAGAACATGCCCCCTCCCCAACCCCTCCCCAAGCCCTGCCCCCTGAACTCAGGGGGTGGGGGTGGGGGTGGGGGAGAGCCTGCTGCTCACACTGGCCACTGACGTGGGGAGAGGCCTGAGGGAAGCCTAAGCTGGAGGAACACGGCCCTCTGGGCTGGGTACCCAGGCGAGGACTGGGAGGTAGAATGCGGCTACACTCTGGATGGAGCTGGGATGGGACCAGGGAGACGGGGAAGAGCAGGTTGTCCTGTCCTGAAAAAAGCTGAGTAAGTGAAGGAGACCCAGGGAGCAGCACAGCCAGGACGGTCAGGAAGGCAGGTTCCCAGGGGCCCACGGCTGTGGCCGCCCAGCAGGCACCTAGGCCCTGGGCCCCTGTGGCTGGCTGCCCTATGAACTCCAGCAGGTAGGGAAGGCCCCTGACCAGGGTGGCACTGGCCAGGGTGAGGGTGGGAGATCAGGCCAAGGTCTCCTGGGATGGCCCCAGGGAAGACAAGGTTGGGGTGCAGGAGGCAGGCTGTGCCCCCAGACCACACGACTCTGTGACAGACCCTAACATCCCCTGCCTCCAGGCCTGGCCCTCTCCCATGAGATGCAGCTCCATGCCGGCCATTCCCTACTCCCTATGTCCCTGCCTTGCTCCCCTGGGTCCCACATACGCCTCACCTCCCTCATTAGACTGTGAGCTCCCCAAGGGCAGGCAGCCTGGCCCACCCTGGGTGCCCAGGAAAGCTTTTAAATAAAAGGAAGCACAGGAACTGGACACACATCACTTTTCCATCTTTCCTGAAGTCATTTGGGACTGACGGGAGGTCTGGGGGCCTGGGGTAGGGCAGGGAAAGAGAGGGGCAGAGGAAGAATGGGGGTGAGAGGACGCCCTCTGGGAAGGGAGGCGACCATAGGAGGACTGTGATGGACCCTGCCAGAAAGACATCCCGGCCCTCGATATAATGGCCACGGTGGCCCAGTCCCTGTCCCCATCTGCTCTTACAAGATCCACGTCCTTCTCACAGGCGCCGCTGGGCTGGCACACAGTCACCCTGACAGCCCACAGCTCTGCCGAGTCTGGGCCACCTCCAGGCACCTGTCCCCTAGCCACAGAAGCCAGCGTCTCCGGGCCGTGGCTCCCTCTCCTTCCGGTCCCAGTTCCCGTGTCTGATGCCCGGGGGAGGACCCTAAAGGCAGAGGGCAGAGGGCCCCACCTCCTACGGACAGGGGCAAGCGGCGGAGGAGGTTGGGACACCGGGGTCTCTGGTTAAGCTGGGGCCCCTGCCAGTGCAGACTGTGCCATAGGTCCAGGCTTCGGGGTTGGGCAGGTAGAGACCCGGGAGACCTCCCCGCCCAGCAGAGTCCAAAGAGCACAGGTGTGGCTGCCTCATGCCCTCATCACCGTAAGTCCCGCCTGCTCACAGGGTTCTGCCTGGGGCCACTCGCAGAGAAGCCTCCGAGACACCAGCTCGCACAGCAGCCCCCTGGGGGCGACCAGCCACCAGGCCTCGCTGGCATCCAGGTAAGGCCCCGGTTCTCGGGAAGAGCAAGGTCCAGCTCAGTCTCAGGGATCCAGGGCGGTGGCGGCGACTCGGTGGCTTCCTGGGCCAGCGCCTTCAGCCCGTTCCCAGGGGCGGCTGGGAGCGGCCGTTCCCACACGGGCTTGGGGCTTGGTGCCGGTCGGCTGCGAGGAAGCCGGGACAAGGCACCAGGCCCCAAAGCATCTCTGGGCCGCTTGTCCCAATGTCCGTGATACAGACATGCCTTGCCTTGCTCTAAGCCCCAAATCTGGAGGATAAATGGAGGAAACTGGGGGTGGGGGGAAAGGCAGGTCAGTGGCAGCCCTCTTCCCCGCTCCTTGTTGGGGTGTTGAGCAGATGCTCCCCCACATCAGCCTGCCCGCGGGAGCGTGCTGGCTGGGGGGGCAGAGAGCAGGGCTGACCGCATAGGGCCTTACTTTCTCTTTCTCCTCCCTGTGGAAAAGCAGGAAGGGGGGGGGGGGCTGGAGAAGGTAGTACAGGCTTCCAGCACCCCCTACCTTTGGGAAAGGAGAGGGGCCACCGCCAACAAGGAAAACAGATCCAGCCACCGGCTCCATAATCCCTTAATTGTTCACTAGCAATTGGTTTCCCCATTACTGAGTCACCTTATCAGATGCTGTTATTTTCATAACAGTGCTAATAAACAGGGGTGTGGGCTGCTCGCTTACACTTTGCCCGGGATATTGCGGGGTTCTGGCTAAGTCGAATGTATTGATACCCACACCGCTGACATCATGATACACAGACACCTCATTCAAATAACTCGTAACCTCAGGCCACACAGATAGCTGACTCCCTCACTGCCCCGCCATGTCCACATATGTATTCTAGACTCCCTCTGCGCCACCAAGGTCCCCGGGACTCAGGGTGGCAGGACAAGCCGGTCCCCAGGACCTCACAGCCTGGTGACGGAGGCACGAATATAAACAATCCGGATGTGGTCTCTGTAGCCAGGCAGGTGTGGGCTCATTCTCTGAGGGAGTGACCTCAGACTGTGACCTCAGGCCTGCTACCCACTCTGAGCCTCAGTGCCCTGCTCTGGTAGAGGAGGAATAACAGCAGCCACCAGGAGAAGCTGTTACGAGGGCTAAATGAGTTGACGAAGGGAAAGTCTATAGAACAGTGGGCAGGACAGGGAGTCAAGAACTACAAGCCTGGGGGGGGGGGGGGGGGACTGGGGGGAGGCTGGGGGCAGCAGTCAAATAAATTAATGTCCACAAGAGGCTTGGCACCAGGCTCACCGCGCTAAGCAGCTGCTGTTGGACAGGAATGGAGGAGGTTCGGCCTGGTGCTGGGAGGGCGTGTACCTGGGCATGGTGGGGTGTGTAGTCAGGGAGGGCTTCCTGAAGTGGTGATCCTTGAGCTGGAATTCAGAGTGGGGAGGGGCTCTGGACAGAGGGCTCAGAGCTTGGAAAACCAGAGATGGGCGATTCAGTGAGCCAGTCGGGCAAGTGCGGGTCACCGACAGGTCCCCAGAGACCGTCACAAACACACACTCCCGAGAAGGTCCCCAACTTCGGAGCCAGTGGCAGACTCCCTCCAATTTGCAGAACCGAAACACTTGGACAAGGGGCTCGCTCTGGCAGGGAACCAGCGAGCCCAACGCCTTCCCTACAGAAGCTGGCACAGCCCACCCAGCTGGCATCCGTCACGCTCAGGTCCAGGACAGAACCCGGTCCCGGGTTCCTGTCCACACAGCTTTCCTGGGGCCCCTGGAATGGGCCTTACTGACCTTACTGACAAAATCAGGGGAGGCCGGGAGCCTGCCTTGGGTGTCCCAGGTCCAGCCAAACGGAGGGCTCCTCAGTGAGGGCACCTGGGAGACAGCTGGAGTCAGGGGTTTCGTGTCTGGTCCCGAGGCCCCAGGTCAGAGCCAGGTCCAAGCCTCAGGCCCAGGCCAGGGATGCCTGCAATAGCCTAACCCACCCTGCCCTGGTGTTTCTCTCCCAGCGCTGATGTCTGTCTCTGTGGTTCAGCTTGGGGCCTAGGGAGTCATCTGTGCTCCGCAGAGGACCGGCCTCGCCATGTCCCGGCCCACCAGCAGAGCCATTTACCGTAAGCTCCACCGCCCATCCCCTGCCCTCCCAACCGCCCTGGACTCTGGGGTTTCTCCCTCCCCACACCAACCACCCCCTGAAATTGTCTCTATCTCCCCCATTTTTTTTGGCCCCCATCTTCCTGATTTGTGCCCCTGCAGTGAACCGGAAGGAGTACTCACAGAGCCTGGTCACAGACCCCAGCCACCTGCAGCACAGGGTGGAGGTGAGTAACAGGGGCCGCTCCCCATGTGCCTGCTGCCCTGCCAGACCCACGCATCTCAGACGCGCCCCCGCCACGGATGCCGAGGGCCTACCCCAGCGCCACCCGGTGACGCAGGCCTGACTGAGCCTCTAAGTGTGAGGGAAGAGGAGTGCTCCGTGGGGCCCCAGCAGGGAAGCCAGGCGGGAGGTTAGCTGGTGGGTGTCCAGGCAGGAAGGAGAACAGGGCTGGGTCAGGAGCACCCACAAATACCCACCCCACCCCCACCTGTCTCCCGATCCCCTCGCTGCCACTCCGGTCCCCCAGGAGCTGCTCTTTGCCCAGACTCTGCCTTGACCTGGGCAGGAATGGCTGAGGTCAGTGGCCCTGCAACTGCTTGAAAGGGCCACTACGGAGAGGGGAGGGGTCTGGGCCCAAGCTCCCCAAGGAGGGCGGGCAAGAGTTACCTGGAGGAGGAACAGAGCCCGGCCCAGCCTGGAAGGACGACTGAGCCACTCAGAAGTCTAGTTGCCTGGAGGGCTGTGGTCATGAAGGTGAAAGCACAGACAGAAGGGCCTCTGGGAAAGCATTCAGTGGACAGGCCGAAGCAGTCGCGGTAGACAAACTCCTAGGGGAGCAGCAATTTTAGGGCTCTCAGCAGAGAGCAGGAGGGACATGCAGTGATGATCTAGTAGCTGCATTGGGCAACAGAGGCAGGGCTCCCCCAGCCAGCTGGGGGAGGGGGTGCTTTAAGGCAGGAGTGGGGTTGGGAACTACCTTCATTTAGGCCCGGTAGGCGGCGAGAGCAGTAGGAGGCACATGGGGGGGGAGGGGGGGGGACTCCTGATGCGCTAGCAGTGGGGTCTCTGTGCCGAAGGCAGAGTGGCAGGATCAAGTAGCAGACAGCAGCCCCCCAACAAGGGCCTAGACCAGAGGGGCAGGCAAGATTTTGACATGTGAAGGCAGCCTCGGACTGGGGAAAGAGGGGTCTCCTTGAGGAAGAAGAATAACGGCAAAAACCTGCAGGAATGGTCACACTAGCAGCCGGGAAGGACCTGAGACCACCTCAGACCTTGCTGGGCAGGAATCAGGGAGAAGGTAGGACTTGATCTTCCTGAGAGACCATGAGGTAAAGGACTATGGGACGTGGAAAGGCATTCTGGGTATGGGGAACAGAATGAGCAAAGGCACAGAGACAGGAATATGAAATCAGTAAGGACAAAGACCAGGCTAGGGTAGTATGTTCCCAAAGGGAGCAAAGGAAGCCAGGGACAGAAATGGAGGGTCCTATCTCCCACCCAGAGTTCAGATTTACTTGTTGGGTGTTTGAAGCCCACACCCATGGACCACCATTCAGTCCCCCCACCTGGACTATTGAAGGCCTGGACAGTCTTTCCTCCAGAGTCCTAAACCCCCTTGTACAGTCCATCAGTCCTGACCTGGGCCTGCTTCCAGCCTTCACCTTGAAGCCTGCTTCATCAGGATGGCCTGGGGCCTCCCCACACAAAAACCCAGGGACCTGTCTTCCCCTCTTCTGCCTTTCCCCCACCCCCTACCCTGTCCACCAGCACCTGTAACCTCCCTCTCTAAACCTTTACCCCGTGTGGGCCTCCTCCCCTCAGCACCTCATGACATGTAAGCTGGGAATTCAGAAAATCCAGGAGCCCAAGGATGCCCTGCGGAAGCTTCAGGAAATGGACGCCGAGGGCCGGGTGTGGAGCCAAGACTTGCTTCTGCAGGTTAGAGATGGCTGGCTCCAGCTGCTGGACATCGAGACCAAGGTCAGTGCCCCCCACCCCACAACGCGTAACGGGCCCCAGACTACCCAGGCTATAGAACAGCAAGGGCCAGGCTCTTGAACTCCAGGCTCCAGGCCCCACACACGCCACCTCCACCATGCAATCCGTGTCCCGACCTGAGAAGAAAGGGGAGATGGAAACCCAGGGTGAGGGGCTGCCGTCAGTGTCGAGCCTCTCGGAGGATGGAGTGACTCAGGCCAGGTGCTCCCAGAGCCACCGAGGCCCTCAGTGTTCTCACAGCTGACTTCTCACCCCTGCAGGAGGAGCTGGAATCTTACCGCCTGGACGCCATCCAGGCCATAGAGGTGGCGCTCAACACCTGCTCCTACGACTCCATTCTGTACATCACGGCGCAGGAGTCGGGGATACCGGGGACCAGCACCATGCTCTTCCAATGCCAGGAAGTGGGGGTGAGTGGCCAGAGGCAGTGGGGCCAGGGAGAGAATGGGTGTGGGGTCCAACAAGCATCTCTCTCTCTCTCACACACACACACACACACACACCCCACCCCCCACCTGATTTGCCTGATTGCTTCGTCATCCAGGCCGAGCGACTGCAGACCAGCCTGCAGAAAGCCCTGGAGGAGGAACGAGAGCAAAGGTAAGCAGCCTCCACCCCAGCCCACCTCATGGCCTCAGAGCTTGGGCCTCGCTGGGCGAGACCTGGCCCCACATCTTGGAGAGCCCGACTCATTTGGGCCTGGAACTTGGGAAGTTCAAGCTGGAGCCAGGACACAGATGGGCATGGAGAAGGGGTAGGGAGTGGGGTGGATTCCTGAAGAGAGGCGGTGCTCCCCCTGGGGTCTGTGGGCAAAGTCATTGACCTAAGACCCCTGTCAAAGATGTGCCCCCACCATATGTCCCACCAGACCCAAATTTGGAGGCCTCCGCCCACACCAGGACAGGTGGGGGGGGCATTCTCTGGAAAGTCCGATTCCTCTGGAGCCAAGGGGGCATTCTCTGGAAAGGCCAATTCCTCTGGAGCCAAGACCCCTTCTGGAACGGGGGCCTCCCCTGGAACGGATGCTCCCTCCAGAAAAGCCCTACAGGATGACCTCAGAGCACAGTAAGTTTGGAGTGTGTGGTGGGAGGAGAAGGTTTAGATCAAAGAGGATCTGGATGGACCATGTTCCCCTTTACATTACAGACACCCCACCATCCCCAGGACCCCGGTCACGCCATTCCAGTGCCCAAGAACCAAGCACGTTCCCACCGTCTCCTCCGAGGAGGCCCCAGTCCCCTGAGGACCCAGAGGGGGATGAGGTAACTGCAGCTTGTCCTGGGCTGGCTGAGGCCTTCTGGGCCTGGCGGAAGGGAGCACACTCCCACTCCCACCCCTGGAGGCCAGGACCCTGGATGACCCAGGCAGGCCCTGGGCTGAGGGGGGGAAAGGAGCTTGGTGAGACCCAGGTCGGGCCTGGGCTCTGGGCTTGTGTGGTGTGAGGCAGGCCCAGCGGCGGGAAGTCCAAGGTGGGCCTAACTGCTCACTCAAGGCCACGGTTGTCTGGAGCCCAGGAGGTGCTGAACCATGTCCTAGATGACATCGAACTGTTCATGAAGAAGCTGAAGGCCCAGGAAAACACCAGGCAGACGAAAAAGAAGAAGAAGAAGAAAATGTGGAAGAAAAAGAACAAGGAACAGGGTGGTGAGTACTGAGGGCCAGGGAAGAAGGATGGAGGGGGCCTCCCTGGAGGCGCAGCGGCTGGTCGCTGCGCTGTGGAGCTGTCGGCAGCAGCGACGCAAGTTCGACGCCCAGCCGGGGAGATTCCCACATGGCGTGGCAGACCTCTCCTGCCTTGCCCACTGCTCTCCTCAGCAGTGGATTTCCGTCGATCTGCCTGTTCTGCTCCCCACTCTGTCTCTGGTGAACACTCTCGCTGCCCCACACCTCTGGTCTGTACCCCAGCTTGTATGCATAAATAAATAAATCTTTAAAAAAAAAATAAAGGATGGAGGAAGGAAGGGGGTCTTGGGATGACCTGTGACCCGCCGCCTTCTCCCCGTCCCCCGCAGGGATAACAAAGGCAGAGTATGTTGAGAGCTTTCAGAAGATCAAATACAGCTTCAACCTTCTGGTACGGTTTCCCACAAGTTTCCCAGCCCTCCCCCATCTCCCTTCCACCCACCCCCACTGCAGCAACACCCTCTTCTCAGGTCTCAGACATGCCTTCTCCAACTCAACCCCCTGGGCCCTCCCCTCCCCCTGGAAGCTTTGAAAAGTGCCAGACCCCCAACCAAGCAAGGTCCAGAACAATTAGGGGACTTTGTGATCCGAGTGAAGATGGGGATGGGATAGGATGAAGGGGGTGACGGTGTCGCCCTGTGTTCCCAGGGAAAGCTGGCCAGCAGGCTGCAGGGAACAACTGCCCCCGAGTTTGTGCACATCATCTTCCAGATTCTGGATGAGGTAAGCTGGGGGGAGGGCAGGGAGGTAAAGAGGAACAGGCTGAAATTAAGATGAAGCAGCGACCAGGGTGGATGGTGGAAGGCAGAGGAAAGTTGTGGGGTCTTCCCCTTCCTCACCCAACACACCTTTGACCCCAAGACTCCAACCCCGCTATGCATAGCACCCCTTAGCCAGCTAGATGGACTGGGGTGGGGGGGGTAGAGCCAAGGATACCAGGCCTTCAGGGGAGATAAAAAGGAACAACAGGCCCGAGGCAGATGGGGCCACTTGCAAAAGGGGGAGCCAGGAGCTGCAAGACTTCCCCTACTCTGTGTGGCCCAGAAGCCGAGGCTTCGGAGGCTTCGTGACAGCTCCCGTCCCTCCCCTAGATCCTGGACCAGTGCCCCGAGCCTGCCCTAACAGCCCAAGTGATCTCACCCCTCCTCACCCCCAAAGCCATTGACCTGCTGCAGTCCTGTCTTAGCCCGCCTGAGAATAATCTCTGGATGGAGCTCGGGGAGGCCTGGACCACCAGCCGGTGAGTGAGGACAAGGCCTGAGCTGAACCTCGGGCAAGGCGGAAGGGGGAAGGGCACGGGGCAGACACTGGAAGTTCGACATTGTCACAGACCAGAAATATCTCAAAGCAAACTGAAGGACTCTAAGTGGGGTTCCTCAATTTTTTATTAGACTAAGTACCAGATGTTGTTTTGTTTTGCTTTGTTTTTTAAATAACCACATTTACTACTACCGGCCACCACAGGAAAGGCATTGCCTCAGAAAGAAAGAACAATTCTTCCCAAGAAAGGAGAGCCGGCAAGCTTTTACTAAAACATTTTCTCATTTTTATCCAAGACAAAGTGAAAACTTTGTTTCAGTTGAGTCTAAAATTGAAGAGTTACTGACGTAAGAGGTGCTGCAAATGTAACATCAGTAACACTTGGCAACCACTGGCAGAGGAGTGAGGAGAGAAAGAGATATTCCAAGGCTGTGTGACAGTGAGATGGGCAGCTGGACAAGGTCAGTTGATAAGAACTAGTAGGAGCCAGGCTGCAGGCAGCTTGGGCAGGCAGAGCTGGGGCCGGTGGTACGTTCCCCTGGGCAGGTGGAGGCCCTGGGGTGCAAGGGTCCACCTGGTGAGACCCGGAGAACCAGTCGTTGGGAAGTGAGCTGGAGCCCAAGGGAGGTGAGCGCTGCACTGGGTAGTTCTGGAGCTCCAGGTAACCCCCAGGAGAGGGGGCAGTGTCTGGGAGCCTTGCAGGTAGATGGTGAGAGGAAAAGGGCCAAGGAGGCAAGGAGAAATTCCAGAAGGTTAAAAGGAGAAACAATAAAGCAGGGGCAGGAAAATCAAGAGCAAAGAGGGTTTTTTAGCAAGACAGAGAGGAAAACTAGAAAACGAGTCAGTGGTTCTGAGATTTTGGTCTAGAAAACCAGCTCTTTTCCCTTCAGCCCCATGAAAAGATTTTCAGTTTTGTCAACCCACCTAAAGACATGAGTTAAAATTCAATGCAATCAATTTTCTTTACTGTGGTAGACTCCCCTAAGAAGTTCTTTACCACTTTAACCGTTCTTAAGTGTATGAGCCAATGGCCTCAAGAATATTCACAGTACTGTACAAACATCACCACTATCCATTTTCAGGACTCTGCCATCATCCCAGACATGCTACACCCACGATGAGTCAAATAAATTAAACAAAACTCAGAACCCACTCCTCCCTGTTCCCAGCGCCACATAACTTCTACTTCCTGTCTCTTTCTATTGCATTAAATGTAAATCTAAGTCAGATGTGCCCAAAGATATTTTCTAATCTCTTAAAATAACTGGAAGTGAAAGACAGGAGAGAGATGTAAAACCCTGAAAAAGAGTTGAATTTCAGGCAAATCAGATCAAAGTGATTTGACCCAAAGTTATAAATAGCACTAGGTGCTGAGGTGATCGAGAAGGAAACAGACCACAAGAGTGATCGGGAGAGCATGGGACTTTTAGGTGGACTGATTTCAATGAGAAATGGCAGTGGCAGAAATCAGGCTGTGAGGAATACTGAAAGAACCAGAGGTAAGAACACGTAGGCTAGGCACGTAGCGTGCTCTACTAAATGCTGACAAAGAGAAGGTAATAGAATGGCGGCTCAAAAGGAGCAGTAACGGTGCCAAGCGAAGACTTGAGCGTGTTTTTAGGGCAAAGAGAAGGGACCAAATAAAAAGGTTCAGAAGAGAGAATCCTGTTTGTGTTCCCATTGAATAAATACACATCAGTCCTTCCTATTAACTCTATTCGGACGCAGCTCTCGGGTTCAGTGTATTAATAGTAAGAGACAGTCGTGTACGCACCCGGGTAGACCACGTGTGAGGAGCCATGACCCAGGGCCCCAAGTTCAGCTGTAGTGTAGACATAAATATTCACCTGTGTCTGGGAGGCAGGAAGGTGAGTGGGCAACCCCAGGAGGCCTAGTGGGGAGTATTCCAAGCCACACAAGCCTAGAGGCCTCCATAGGACTCCCCTTCCTGGGTCCTGTGCAGAAGGCAGGAGGAGGCTGAGAAGCAAGTGCCACCCCCGCCCCAGAGTCAACCAAAACCGCCACTCGGCTGGGACCCCAAGATGGGGCTCCACATATTAGTGAGCAAGACTCTGCTGCGGGGAAACTAAAAGCAAATCTAACAAACACGCAGAAGGCCCCACCAGGGTCTGTGGTTCTGCCACTTTAATTCTGACCCCCACGGAGTACTGCGCACTGTGTTCAGACCATCAGCTGCCCCCTGGGCAGTGACGCGCCTGCAGCCTGCATGCTGGCCTCCGGTCATGCTCTACTGTCTGCAGCTCGGCGGTGTCCTGGGGCCTTTCCCCGTGCACGGCCGTGCCCTCCATCACCGAGAAGCTCCTCGAGGCTAGGCCCTGTCGTCTCCTCCCTTTCCACAGAGTGGACTCAGCCTTGTTCTCTCCTCAGGGCCAACTGGACAGGCAATGAGCCCCCTCCTTACTACCCCACGTTCTCCGATGGCTGGCAGCCTCCGGAACCTTCCAACCAGGTAAGGGGGCTTAGGACAGACTCCTACTCAAAGCCCTGGTCCCCATCTGAGGAGCAGAGTTACATGATCACAAAGGGCAGGTGGGTTCAGCAGGCACCCCTGTCTGCATGACAGGCGGGGAGGAGAGGGAGCGGGTGCTTGGTAGCTGTGTGCCAGCGGGCTGTGGTCTGATAAGCCGGCTCCCCACACCCTGGCTGCCTTCCTGCACTTGCTCACTCTGCTCTGCGCCCACAGGAGCTGCGCCCCCAGGAGCCCTCGGGATACCAGGACTACACCTACCCCCGGTATGCCCCAGGCGGGATCTGGCCCCTGGTCCTAGGGAGGGCGGGCCAGGACCGACCTTGCGAATCTCTGGCAGCTACATCTCAGAGACCCTCTGGGGGCTCTTGCGCATATATCCCTCCCTGCCTTGGATGAAGGAGCCGTTTTTTAACCCACACCCCCACACACCCCCCAATCTCCAAGCCCTTCTCATGCCACTACCCACACAGCCTCTGGTTTCCCAGAGCTCCGGTAGACAGCACTCAGAGGAGAGACCATATATAGAAAAGTCCACTTTCTGGAAGACTCTTGGAACACAGTGACATTTCAGATGCCTCCTGCCTGCAGAAACAGCTCCCCCCGCCCAATCCCCACCTAATACTGATCTCCTATTAACCTCAGGAAACCCAACTGTTACTGTGAGACTCTAGGTGGGCGGGATCTGGGTCTCTGGGGCGGGACAGGGGCTCCCTCTCGGAGGGCCATTCTCCTGTCATCCTGACTCGCCTCGGCGGGGGAAGATCTAGGTCTGGGAGCACCGCACACTCTGCTCAAGAGGAGACCCACACTGTCCTGCCCTCCAGTCCCAAATCTGTCAAGTCAGCCCTGAAAATGCAAGTCCTGTATGAGTTCGAAGCTAGGAATCCACAGGAGCTGACTGTGGAACAGGGAGAGGTGCTGGAGGTGAGGCATGGGCGGGGGCCTGGGAAGGGTGGCGGCGGCGTTCTGGGGGGCTGGTCTGGGTATGGGGCTGCCAGGGTTGGTGACCTAGAGCGAAGGAGACAGGGGAAGGCTGGGTGGGAGAAACCCGTCGGGGAGGAGGAAGGCTGGGGACAAAGGCTCGGAGGTGACTGCGGCAGGGACTCTTGCCAGGTTCTGGACCAGAGCAAGCGGTGGTGGCTGGTGAAGAAGGAGACGGGCCAGAAAGGCTACATTCCCAGCAACATCCTGGAGCCCCTACAGTCCTCGCCGTCGATGCCCCTGCGCGTACGACCCAGCCCAGACTAGCCGGAGTCTATGAGGCCTGAGTGGGGGGCGGGGAGAGGAGGGCCCAATGACAAGTGAAGGAGATAGCCGTGGTTTGACTTAACCCAAATTATCACACACCTACCTGTGCCAAGTTCATCATGGGCCAGGACAGGGAATAAGCACGGAACCTGCCACACAAACAAGCCATGGGGTGAGATGAGTGAGCTGATGGGAGCCCAGAGCAGGAGCCCAGATGGTGGTGGCTGCGGGGGGCTCTGAGATGAGATGGCCTCTGATCCCCCACTCCCTTTGATTTTAGCCTACGAACCTGAGACTTAGCTCCAAGCCCGCAGAGGTCACAGCCTGGCTGCAGGGAGAGAACTTCTCCACCGCGTGAGTGCCTCGCCCCGGGGAATGTGTCAGGAAGCCTTTGTAAAGGGCTCAGGTATCGACCAAGAAAGCCCAGAGACCCAGAGCACACAACTAGGCCACACTGTACACGAGGGACCCACAGGTGCTGCCTCCTGCAGCGCCGCTTCCTCCGAGTCGAGGGGAGAAGAGGAGGGGTGTGACCTGCCTTGGTTAGAGTACAAAGCGGGAAGCCCCTGCCACGGGAAGGCAGCAGGACTGGGGACGGGGACCACAGCTGCCAGTCATGCTTCTTTCCCACCAGAAGCATCTCTTCCTCCAGGTGTGAAACTGGGTGAACTCAAAATGCTTACTTTACTCCTTGGCCTCTGCATTCCCTAGTCCCTGAATTCTCCTGGAACCTCAATCTCCTGGAGTTCCTCAGGCCCAAGTCCTTTGCTGCCCACTGACAGTCTGCTGTTTCTGTCCCCAGCACGGTGAAGGCCCTCGGGACTATGACCGGGAGCCAGCTGCTGCACATGAAGCCCGGGGAACTCCAGACGCTGTGCCCGCAGGAGGCCCCCCGGGTCCTGGTCCGGCTGGAGGCTGTCCGAAGGACACTGGGGGTGAGGCAGCCTGGGGTCCTGGCCCCTACTGGAAATGTTTGGCGCTCTCTGGGTGGGAGTGAGAGTGTCAGCCCGGGAGAGGAACTGAGGTACTGGGCACAAGTTGTCCCCAAGGGCCTGGGCTTGGTATGCCCAGGAACGCCGTGAGGCCCCACAGGGACTGTTGCCACGAGCTCTGGGGGCCCTCACCAGCATCATCTGAATCCTTCTCTCTCCTCAGATACTCCATTAGGCACCAAATCAGACACCTCTGAGGCCAAGGCCCTGTCACAAGCAAGATGGCAGCTCTAATGTCCTTTAGAGCCAGAGAATTCCTCTTCAGGTTCCCAATCTGAGGTGAACCCCACACCCCAGCTACACCCCAGAAGATGATAAGCCCAGAGGCTGGAACGAACCATGTGTGGAAGATGTCCCCAGCTACCTTCTATTTATTGTCTCTCTTTCCGAAACCTGAAACACTTCTGCCTCTATTCATCAGGACTATTTAGTCTCTGTTCTCCAGGGGCCTCCCTGGTAGCGCAGAGGTTAAGCGCTGTGCTGTGGAGCTGTCGGCAGTGGCGACGTGAGTTCGACGCCCGGCCAGGGAGAGTCCCACATGGTCCCACATGGCCCCACATGGCGCGGCAGACCTCTCCTGCTGCACCCACTGCTCCGCTCAGCAGTGTATTCCTGTCATATGCCTGTTCTGCTCCCCACTCTGTCTCTGGTGAACGCTCTCGCCACCCCACGCCTCTGACCTGTACCCCAGCTTGTATGAATAAATAAATCTTTAAAAAAAAAAGAAAGAAAAAAAAAGTCTCTGTTCTCCAGAATAAAAGCACCTAAAGCTTGTGTCAATGTGTCCCTCGCAGCTTCTTCTGGGCCTGATGGGAGCCAAAGACAGAGAGACAGGAGGGGCTGGGACAGTGGGCATGAAACAGCAGCAGCCCTCCCTCCGCCCCTGAGAGTGGGAGTTCCCACTGCAACCTGGAGCTGGCCCACGCTCTCCTTACTCTCTTCCTAAACAAACCCCCAATAAAGGCTATATCTACCATCCTTCCGTATACTGTCACCCAATGTATTCCAAGGCAATACACAGATGAGGACACACTTCACAGGAGCAAAGAGCCCCAAGCTGACCATGGGAAGTTTTGATCAGCCGCATTGGCTGGTGACTCAGAGAAACAAACAAGCAAGGCAGTGCTCTAGGCCCTACTCAACACCTCACCCCTCCTGCCCAGCTTCTCTCATTAGTGGCAGTAAATAAGGAACTTAGGCCAGAAGTCAAAATCTACCCGTTGGCTGTGTAAACTCTGGTATGTTACTTCACTCTCTGGGTTTGTGTTTTGCTAAAGGTTCAGTGAAGAGTTCAGACAACTGTGGCTTCTAATTTTGAGTGCCAAAGCTGGCATTCTCATCTTTCCTATCATACTGTGATGGCTCCCCTGCCCACTGAACAGCAGTTGTAGTCTTAAGTTAGTCTGCCCTGTCACAAGCAAGATGGCAGCTCTAATAACCTTTAGATCCAGGGAATTCCTCTTCAGTTTCCCAGTCTGAGGTGAACCCCACACCCCAGCTACACAGCAGAGGATGACAAACCCAGAGGCTGAAACATGCAGGTAAGGCCTGATGTACCTGTGGGTCAGGGGCTGCTTCAGGTTTCTTAAGATGTTCCCGAAGTCTCTCTCAGTTGAATTAACCCCTGGCCCTAACAAAATCTTGGTCCTGGATAACTATTTTCAGAATATCTGTGTCATCCCTTCAAGTTCCTGGGCTTAGAAAGTCACCTCTCTTAGCTGGCAACACAGAATAGGAAAGCCAAAATGTCCCTCACAGAAGAGAAAAAAAGGGAGACTCTTGGGGTCTGTCAAGGGCAAAATTTAACCAGTAAAGTTAATTTCTTGGGATGGGAAGAGGAGCGATTAGCCCATTGCCCTACAGAGTGTCACAGAGAGAAGAGACAGCTAAAGCAACCCTGGAAACAGGAAAATTCTCCAGGGCCAGGGAGAAAATGTGTTTTAGCCTCAGATTTCCCAGCAAAGAGTGAGATGAGGAGAGGGGTGGTCTGGATATCCACCTTCAGTGGAACTAGCACAAGCTGTACTTTCAGATAGACCTAAGCTTGAATCCCAGAACACCAGTGAGAACTTGAACTGAGGCAGCAACTCAACCAGCCTCCCAAGTCTCAGTAACCCTCTTCTATAAAAGGGGTAGAATACCTACCTCACAAAGTTACAACTTTAAGTTGTGAACTTATATTGGACTAAATTAGCTAACACAGGAAATACCGGGACTCTGACCTGGCATATCAAAGTGCTCAGCGAACGTTAGTCTTATACCTCAAGTTCATTTGTGACTGGCCCTTTTTGTTATCTTGGGAAAACCCCAGACATTATAAACTGATCTTCCCTATGCATTTGCACTTTTTTCCTTTCTTCTTTTTAGTGAAATGTCCTTTTCAAAAGTCCCACCTTTGCTTTAATTGAGCTAATGGAGAAATGTGATTACCCGCACCTAGGCTGGGGGGCTAGGAGCTCGGTGTCCCAGGCAGTCCTGCAGACCACCTAAGAAACCTTCAGACTCTTCCCCGCCCACCCTCATGGCGCACGCCAAAGACAGGGATGCCCTAGAGCTCACGACCTGACTCTTGGTGCTTCCCCACCTCCATCCTCCACGTTCCCACTCCCCCACCCCAGCCCACCCCGGCTCCATGAATTTTTTTAAACGAATCTCACGCTCCCCAGATAACAGGACCCTCAGTGGGCTGCAGGAGCTCTGACCGCCTTGACCGGCAACATTAATCAACGAAGCACGGTCTACACCCGTGGAAGTCGCGGAACCCCGAGTCTGGGTCCAGCAGCGCCGGCATCACCTCGGGCTCCCGACCCTCAGGCGGAAGCGCTGAGCACCGCGGGGCTGGCGCGCCGCGAGGGCCGAGGGCGGGTGGGCGGGTGGGCGGGTAGCTTCAGGCCCCGCCCACTCACGTCCGGTATAAAGCTCCGCCCGTTCGCAGTCGAGTCCGGTGGCAGCAACATCTTCACCATGTCGTCCAAGTGCTCTATGATTCTGGGCTACTGGGATATTCGCGGGGTGAGCGCCTTGTCAGGGGCGGAGACGCCTGGTCCGGGAGTCGGATGGAGAGGCTGCGAGGACGGGGGTCAGCGGTCTCCGAGATTAGGGGCGCCCCTAGGGAGCCAAGTGGTCTCCTACTGGAGCCAGCCCCAGCTGAGCCCCCGGGCCACGGTGGCCTATCCCGCCCCACCTCTGGGATCCCCGGGTGGGCGGGACGAAGAGGGGCTGAGAACTGCAGGCCGCTGACGCTGGTTGTGGGGCTACTTAACTGTCGCGTCGGCCAGCGGGATGCTGGGGTTCTGCGGTGGTGGGACGTTGGCCGTGGGACGTGGGGTCAGTGGCAGCCGCGCAGACGCTGACCCTGGACTGTCCCTGCAGCTGGCGCACGCCATCCGCATGCTCCTGGAGTTCACTGATACATCCTACGAGGAGAAGCGGTACACGTGCGGGGAAGGTAATACCTCTGGGTACTGCCTCTCTTGGTAATACCTCTCTGGGTGCCAGTGCACGCTGCGCTAAGCCAAGTGGTTCCTTCAACTCTTCCCGACTTCCTGCGCCCTGAGGGTGGCATCTGTGCAGGGTCCCTTGGGACATTGAACACCATCACCTGGGAACTCTCCCTTTATCTGTTGCGGCCCAACCCAGGCTAAACTTGTAACTGAATAGGGCCTGGGAATGGGAGGTGTTGGGCTTAGGTTATTCCTTTAGGTCTGTCCACTCACCTCAGGTGCGATATTAAGGAAGTTGGGTCCCACTGCATCCTCTCTCTCTTACAGCTCCTGACTATGATAAAAGCCAATGGCTGGATGTGAAATTCAAGCTAGATCTGGACTTCCCGAATGTAGGTGCCTTTAGAGGAAGGGATGAAGAAGGGCGGGCTTTTGGGCATAGCCTTGCTTCTTTTCTCTCTGGCCAAGGAGGATCTAATATAGGGGCTCTTGAATAGAGAGAATTGAGGGGTCCTTGAACTTGGATGGAGGAAAAATTTTCATTTTCACTTCCACTAAATGCTAAATAAAAGTTAATAGTTACTTCTACTGTAAATGTAGGCAGCAAACGACATGGGTTATTAGCCACATCTGTGACTTTGTCATAAGTAGAATTCAGGTGTTTTCATATTATATTACTTGAGTTAGAGATACTGGACATAACAATTATTTATATCCATCACTACTTTGAAATCATGATAGGTGTTAGATCTGCTTGTTATTTAATGTTAATAGGCATGTATCTACTAAAATTTTGATTTCTTAGTGTTTTGTGCATTGTATAAATATGTTATTTGCAACCCTATTCTGAGATAGTGTCCATGGCAGGCACGTACGTACACACACACACACACACACGACGAACCCCTCTCTAGAACCAGGTGGGGACCCAGTCACTAGCTTCTGTTTAGTTTCTTCTTTCTCCTAACACTGCATCTTCTCTCTGCTGTCCACTTCCCTTCAGATCTCATCTTCCCTTCAAATCTCATCTTCCCCTGGAGAGTGTGTCAGGGAGGCAAAAGAAATGTTGTTCATTTGACCTGTCCTTTTTCTCCCAGCTGCCCTATCTCATGGACGGTAAGAACAAGATCACCCAGAGCAATGCCATCTTGCGCTACATCGCTCGCAAGCATAATATGTGTAAGTGGGATGGGACGGGTGCAGGAGACCAGGCTGGCTGCTGACCTGGGAGTGGATATTGCTAAGGTTTATTTCTGATCATTTGGCTGACAGGCGGTGAAACTGAAGAAGAAAAGATTCGCGTTGACATCATGGAGAACCAAATCATGGATTTCCGCATGCAACTCGTACGAGTCTGCTATAACACTGACCACGTGAGTGTCCTTCATAGGCAAGCACCGAGGAGAAGGAGTACCCGGGCACCCAGGAGGGAGTTCTGGTCCATCTGCTACTGCTACATTCTCCCCAACCCAGTGTGTCAGAGCAGGAAACGGAACTCTTATTTGGGGGTTGGAGGGAGTATGATATACGCTGGTGCTGGCCCTTCTTCCTTTCTAAACTCTGCCTTTCCATGCTGAAGGCAGTGAAAGGAAGGCACCTAGGGAAGGGCTGCTTAGTACCCATCACTGGCCAATGCCCTGATTAGCTATGCAGATGGCAGCTTTTCTTTCTCTGTCTCTTTTCCCTTCCAGGAAAAACTGAAGCCTCAGTACTTGGAACAACTGCCTGGGCAACTGAAACAATTCTCCTTGTTCCTGGGGAAATTTTCCTGGTTTGCAGGGGAAAAGGTAGGAAGAAGGGAAAGGAGAGGGTGCCTTTCTGTCTCTGCAGGTGGTAATGAACTCCCCAGCCTGACATCTTGTTGTTCCCTCTAGCTCACCTTTGTGGATTTCCTCACCTACGATGTCTTGGATCAGAACCGTATGTTTGAGCCCAAGTGCTTGGATGAATTTCCAAATCTGAAGGCCTTCATGTGCCGTTTTGAGGTGATGTTCCCTGCACTTTTCTCTTACAAAAACAGACTCCCCTAGGGTCAAGCCCTACTCCCCGCCCCCAATCATTTCTTGCCCAACACCAGTTTTTGCCTAAAGAGATCAATTATTTTGGGACACTTCTAAAGCTCTAAGTCTTGGTAAGGGCCTGACTCTATACTCTGAAGGCTCTGTCTGCAAGACATAGTGTGGTAGGAGGTTGGAGGGAGGAGGCTAGCAGCCTGTGACTATTGTTGTTTTGGTGTTGGCCTTTGGATGAGGTTAGAGTCCTTAGAAGGTTTGGTGTGCTTTCCCTTCAGGCTTTGGAGAAAATAGCTGCCTACATGCAGTCTGACCGCTTCTTCAAGTTGCCCATCAACAACAAGATGGCCCAGTGGGGTAACAAGAAACACTGCTGAGCGGGACTTGCAGTGCTTTTGTTCCACCCTGTCCCTAGGGGGCTTTACTCTCTTCTCTGTTCTTTTCAATAAATAGTGCATAGGCTACTGGTGTCCAGCTGTATTTCTTTCGGGAGTAAAGGGTATGTCGAGAATTATTAAGATGTGAATACAGTCACTGCAACACAAATACCTCCTCACGCCCCAACTGTGTTCCAGGATTACAGCTCATGCCTAAGTCTTGAGAGTAAGCTCTGGAAATAAGGGTGAGATAGTACAGTTGTAGAGAACAGAGGTGTTGATTGGGCCTGACCCCTGTGAAGACCTGAAGATACCAAGTAAAATTGTGTAGTGTTGTGGACTTAACTGGAGTTCTGCAACAGACCTTTATGTAAGTGGGAATTAAGTGTGATAAAGACACTATTTCCAACTGGTGGGGATACCCCATAAATAGGATTGGGACAACTACATACTAGTTACGTACTAAAATAATAGCACCCCACCTCACACCATTTGCTAATGTTACTTTTGGAATTTAATTAAGGCCCAACATTAAAATTCTAAAACTTTTCTATGATAAGGCACAAAGAAAATTAAATGACAAGTGAAATAAAAACAATCTATCGACTCTATAAGGAAATCTTAGAAATCATTAAGACAAAGCAGTTTTTTAAAGTGGACAAAAACCTATGGACAGTAAAGAAAAACAGAAATATTGACATCCTGAAAAATACTAAAAAGACATTTATAATCCAAGGCACTGCAATGCAATTGTGAGAGGTGATTTTTCCATCAGATGAACAAAACTTAAAACATAAATGTTGGCAAGGTTTGGGGAAAGTGATACTCATTTCCTGCCAGTGAACTTATAAACTGGTATAGTTACTTTGGAGGGTAGTTCGTCAATGTCTTCTAAAATTCAGATCATACCCTGTGACCCAACAATTCCATACTATAAAAACACCTCACCCATATAACCAGAGAGTTATGTGCTAAGATCGTGCCACACTGTAGTGAGAATTGCATAAATGCCAACACCATGGCAAAAAATGAAGCAGATAAGAATGAGTTAAATAAATGAACATGGAAAGACCCTAAGCACATTGTTGAATTTTAATACTTAGATTGCAGATTAGTATGAAGAGTATGACTTATTTTACATTTTAGAAACAGGAAAACTTGAGGCATAAATATTTTCTAAAGATACATTTATGTATACGAAGGTCCAGAAAAACAACTGAAATAATAACAAGGTTTTCAAGGTAAGTGGGAGAAAAGGCCCAGCTCCAGGATGGAAGTTCAAGGGGACTTTGGAGACAGGCTTAGGATTTTTCTCTTTTTAACTTAGGATATGTGCATGTATTACTGTGTAATAGAAGCTAGTTTTAAGCGGAGAAAAGGCAAACTCGTGGGAAACATCTGTAGAGATTAAATTGGCACTACACTTCATGTGCAGAGCAAAGTCTTAGGGTCGTCTCAGTGTATGACAGTGGCTAAATAGCTGTCCCCTGTGAACAGTTAAAAAAAAAAAAGTGCATTAAATTTGGTGGAGCAGTTCCCCAAAAAGTATTAGGGAAACTCATTTGTATTTATTGTTGAGGTTGAGCAACTGGATTAAGGTACTCCACTCAGGAGGAAATAGCTCATGTGATTCAAGAAAAATGTGTTGAGTCATTTCATGGACGGTATGTGTGAAGTGGGGTTCCTGTTGTGTATCTACCTGGAAAGCCACACAAATCCCTCGGAAGCCAATTTGAGTGTTACAGGGCAGCCCCAATGTGAAATGGGTTGGCCTGACTGGGTCCTCGCCCTCGTGCTTAAAAGGGACTCATAATGAGACTCAACTGCAGGTACACAAAAGGTTAATAAAGGGTTTATATACCAAAAAAGGGGAAATGAAGAAATTAATAACTCAGGAAGAAAGAGAGAAATTGGTAAATGTGCCCTACCAGTTCCACTGAGCTGGAACCCCAATAGCATGCTGAGAGCCTGCGAAAACCAAGGGCCCCCCAAGGCCCACATGTCTGGTCATATACAAAACCTGGCTGCTTACTTCACCCTGGATTCCCAGCAACCCACCCTTCGGTGGTGATGACATGGGATTTGTAGTCCTTGATGTATCGGATCTCTTTGGTCTTGAGTGGGGGTGGGGTCCATAAAACCTGATTGTGGAGTTTGCTTAGGACCTCCTTTCCCTTCTGAACTTTGTACAGAATTTGCAACGGCTTATCCTTCACCTGCAGGACAAGGTAAAGGCAATGGCGATGTGAGCCATGCCAGTGACAAGAGATACAGGGAGTTCAGATGGACAAGAGGAGAGAAGGAAGGAACTGATCTTCAGCCAGTGATTTTTCCTAAAGTGCAAATCTGCTCAAGTCACACCTCCGCTTAAATACACTAAATTGTTTCTTACATCTGGGGGGAAAAATGATTTCCTCCAGTTTACAAAAGCCTTCATAATCCAGTGGCTGCTTGCTGTCCAGCTAGCCTCTTGGTAGGGCTTCTCTGAATCCCTGGGGAGCCACACAGACTCTGGAGGGGGGGCTGCCTGGCTTCAGGTCCTGGCCCTGGCCCAAAAAAACTGTGGCCTCCTGTGTTTTCCCTGAGTGGTTACTTAAGAAGTTAAGAAACTAATATTTCTAGAGGACTTAGATGATACTGATATTACATAAATTTATAAACATAAATTACCCCCATAGCAGGTCTTTCTCCACTCTGGGAAACTGCTACCCCAGCAATCACAGAATCTTAAGTCAAGAAAAAGAAACAAAAATTTTTTTAAATAATCAATCTGTTCTGCAACCAAAGCTCACCAAGGTCACCCCCACTGTTACACGCAGATCCTCTGCAGTGGGAGCCTGCAAGAGTAGTGGGGTCTTGTTTACCCTGCTGCTCCAAACAAGGCCTTTATGGCTAGTTGACCTCTAATGTAGCAAGTTTGGGGAGAGCCTGCTCTCCCCAAACAAGTCTGTTGTGATAGTTCTCCTTTAATGTAGCAAGTGGATTTTCTGCAGCCTGCTTCTAAACACAAGTCAGTGGTGCCGATCAGACTTATCGGAGGGACACCCTGAAACAGAGAAGCCAGGGTGGGGGTGGAGAGGAGAGCAGAGAAGTTCTAGAAGCAGGAGAGCAGAAGCAGACAGCAGAACAAAAAAAGCAGGAGAGAAGAAGAGAGGAGAGACCAGCCCCGGAGAGGAGGAAGACCCCAGAAGAAGACGACCACGGGGCGGCTTCCTGCAGAAGAAAGAAGACGATTCCAGGCACCCAGGAAAAAAGAGGAAGACTCTGTTCCTGGCCTCCAGGGAGGAAAAGAATCCGGAGGACTCTGTCAGAGACTGGGTCTAAATAGCCGGCCCCTTGTGGATTTAGTGAGCTCTGTTTCCCCTGTCTGTAAAATAAACCCCATGTTTGTTGTTGCTGTTCCTGTAGCCTGAGGTTCCCTGCAATTGTGCTCGAGGGTGAGAACCCACCTGTCCTATTATCAGGCGCTGTCCTTTGTTGTTTGTGGCCTTTTGACTTTTGGGGGCATTTTAGTGTCTCTTGCCTCAGAGCCTGGGCATTCGCGCCCTGTCCGCCCCATTTGAGCTGGCGGCCACGGAGGGACTGGACACTCGTGTCCATCCCCAACCCGTGGCCCGGTTTCACCACCACCACCCCCTACTCTGTAATGTTGCAAGCCGCTGGAGGAAAGAACCAGAGATAGCTACACAATCCGGTCTTCACAAAGCACACTCCAGGACAGAAACAACCTCTATAAGCCTCAGTTCTCGTGCTAGGCCCACAATGTCTGACCCCGGATAAAAGATCCCCTTTAAAAGCATATATAATATTCCTCCTTTCTTCATCAACCAGAAGGTAACCAGATACCCCCGGACCTCCTCTAGCACAGAGCTCACCTGCACAAACTGTATCTGTAACCGAGACCAGAACTTCTGGAGGTGGGATCGGCCTGCAGAGAAATCTGATGCTGCCTCCTCAGGTTTAAATCCTCAGTTTGCTCTGAGTAATCTCTTGAATAAAGTTCTCTTTGAATTGTCGTGGTTACTGCACCTACCCCAGGGTATCATGTACTCTTCCATCTCCAGCTTCCATCTCACGCTTTTGTACTTGCGGTTCCTTCTGCTCAGCATGTCGTGCCCGCCCACCCCCGCAACACCTAATGCCCATCCATCTTCTGTGGAAGGCTGAGGAGTCACTAGCTCCGGGAAGCCCCAGCTAACACCTTGCGCAGGTTTCTGGCACTATCTTCGCTCTGCTCTTGAACCAAAGAGCAGCCTATGACTTGCTCTGGTCAATGAGATGTGAGTAAATCACACGCGTTTTGCAGGCTGAAGTGCAAGGGGCTAGTGCTGCAGTCCCACCCCAGGCCCCACCCACCCAGGGGGTGAGTTAGCACAGGCCTAGCTGCATCCCCCATCAGCCTGTCTCTCCCAGATGAGGACAGGGCAACAGGCAGGGTCTCGTCAAGCATGTCAGACGTGAATGTGAGTAATAAACTCGAATTAAGTCACTTAAGATTTGATTTCTCCTGACCAACACTCCTCCCCCCACCCCTGCTACTTTAAATGAACTTATCTTACATCTCTGTTCCCAAACATTCAAGGTTTCCCTCCATTAGCACTTACCATGGTAAACTCTCGCTGCACCAAGAAGGTGGGTGCTCACACCTGTTTCCCTTCATTCTAATGAGAATGGGAAGGAGAAAAGGATAAATTGCTTCAAATAACTGCTTCATGCTCTCGAGACGTTCTTTTAAATTCTCTCTGTTCCAGTTGAGAGCATGGGAACATGGAATGCCCTGTTCTTAAAACAGGTAGACGACGTTCAGGTAGAAGACCTTGGAGGCAGGACAAAAGCTCAGGGCAGGGAGGCCCGAGGGCCAGCAAAGAGCTCTGAGGGCAGGTGATATATGTGATTTTGGGTCTGGCTTGCTGCTTACTTAGGCCAAATTGAAATGAAACATTTCTGAACCAAATGGGCTGGGCTCTTAGTGTTCTTTTGAGTTTGTTGTTTGTTTGTTTGTTTTCCAAGTCATTTTTTAGCCACCTTTTTATTGATTTTTTTTTTTGAGGTAACGTCGCACCTTCTCAGATGCATGTCACCATAACACACCCACCACAAAGGCACCCATAATCCTCCACCATAATCCATTGCACCCCCTCCTCTCTTTGGCTTTTTCCTCCTCCTCCCCATCTTATAGCCTAAATTCCATAGTCAGGTGTCTAGAATTTGTTGTTGTTTGGTTTTGTCTAATCTTTTCTTTTGTTTCTCCATATTCCACATGAGTAATTATTGTTTAGAAATACATGAGTGGAAAAGAATATTTTGTTAGGCATCTAGCCTCTGCATCTTTTAAACATCCTTCTTATAAGTGGGGCATTTCTCATAGATTCCAAACAGTGTTGGGACTACTCATTCACGCCTGTTAACCATCCTCCCATCTTCGCTTGTCACGGAATCGCTATTTCTACAGGCACATTATTTCCCATGTAAAAGATGTCATTTCCAATATGATTACATCCTTGTCATTAGAAGAGCAACCACTTTTCTTTCTCCCAGCTGTCATTTGAAGCCCAGATGAGCTGGGGGTCTAGCAGTCATTTTGGACTAGGAGGTGACAAATAGGATGATGGAGCATCAAGGTAAGAAGCCAAGTCAGTAGCTACTCCGAAGCCGTCGTTATGTCTCACCATCTGCACCCAGGTCTTTATTTATATGAGAAACAGGCATCTGCTCTATTTAAGTCACGCTACTTTTTAATTATCTACAGAAGAACTCAATCCTAACTAACTCACTTCTAGACGTCCTCAAACCAAGGCACAGAACTGTGACCAGGCTCCGTAATTGCACACCAAGCTATGGGGTCCCAGGAAGCCCACCGGAATCCCACACTAGTGGACTGTCCAACCTCCTCCCCCAGCGGCCCAGACCCCAGAACCATGACACAAACATTGCCACTTACAGGAGACATCTCACAGCTACAGAATTAAGGAGGGACTCAGGCACAGAAAAACCCACCCTGTGCTGAAGAACAGGAGAACATGAAACATAGAAAAGGCCAAGAAAGCTGATAGAACTACTTTTCCCTCTGCTGCACAGCACATATGTGCTCCCACCACCCTTTAATCCACACCAGAGGGAAACCCAGAGCATCCGGCATGGCTGGCACAGTCCAGGCAGGCAGCAGGGAAGACGGAAGAGACGGCAGCTCTGATTAGGGCTTTACTGGAGGCCCCGGCAGGGCTGGGCAGGGCCTGAACACTAGGCCAGCGCTGGCTTCAGGCAGGACGGGAAGGAGCTCAGGGTTGACCCTGCAGCTCACAGCCCCCAGCAGGTTCCCTGAGGCAGAGCAGTCTCTGCAAGGAAGATGAGTGGGGCAGACTCTAGCACAGGAAGAATAGGAGGGGTGGGAGAGAAACTGCTCAAGAAAAGTGGGGAGTGTTGGAAGGCCTGGGAGAAAAGGCCAGGTTCGGAAGGGACAAAGGTCAATATGGTAGTTGTGCCATGGAAGAGAGAGGAGAAAAGAAGTGAAATAGGTGAACCTGGGGGTATGGGGAGGTCCAGATGTTCTCCAGGACCCCGGACATCAGACAACTCTGGCTCCTCCATCTCCAAGCCTGAAGGGCCTGTTTGTTGCCCCACATGGCAAGATTTAAAAGCAGAGGGAGAGGGAGGTAGTGGCTGGATTGCATGTGGGCAGAGAGCCCTAGCAGGCCTGAGGGAGGGAAAAAGGAGTTCCTATCTCAGGGTCTTCTTCCCCAATGGGGTCCCACAGCCCCTGAGGCAGAAGAATCCAAAACCCTATACAGCAGTTCCTTGTTGGGTCAAGTTGTAGATCATCAGACAGTCAGTTGTGGATCCTGTTCCTGTTAAGTTAATTCTTCAATTTGCTATAATTAGTGATAACTTTTTATAAGTTACCACATATAGAGCTAGGGGGTTTATATCCACTGAAAAAATACATAGGTATAGGGCCTCCCTGGTGGCAGGTTAAGCGCAGCACTATGAAGCTATCCAGAGCCACTGCAGCACAAGTTCCAAACCCAGCCAGGGAGATTCCCACATGGCGCAGCAGACCTCTCCTGCCTCGCCCGCTGCTCCCCTCAGCAATGTACTTCAGTAGATCTGCCTGTTCTGCTCCCCACTCTGTCTCTGGTGAATCCTCTCACCACCCTACACCCCAGCTTGTATGCATAAATAAATAAATCTTTTTAAAAAATAAAAAATACATAGGTACAGATCCACTAACACCTCATAAGATAGGGTTTACTATCACCTATTATCAAAAGGTAAACTGAGGCACACAGTGCAGCAGCTTCCTCAGCTCTCACAGGCAGTGAATAGGCAGTGCTGGAACACACCTGGCTCTCCCCAGTTCCGGGCTCTTCTGCTGCTCTCCCCCACCCCCTCCTCACAGGGGTCTGGGCTCCCTGTCTCACAAATGTTTCCTTTTTCAAAGAGAGGCTCCTGGCTTTGGGGAGTTTGTTCAGGGCAACCCAGAGCAAAACAAGGGGCTCCTATTGTGCCCCTGCAGCTTGCAGAAGAGACCAATCCTTGCCCAGTGACTCAGCAAAACCAAGAGGGAAGCTGATAGGAGGACCTGGGGCAGGGAGGGAGCAGCCCAGGTGGCTACTCATTTTGGGAGAACAACAGGCTCTTTTTTCTGGTAGTTCAGGGGCCAATCTCACTGGACCCCACCCTGCTTCATGTTCCCTCCTGCACAGTTGTGATTGGACACTACCTTTCAGAGATGGGGGAGGGGACCATAGACCTTAAGTATTCACATCCTGGGACTTTCCTACTCAAGGTACCAGACACCAGCTGCAGGCAGAGGCCACAGCTCTCCTGCCTCCCTCTGTGACTCAGTGGTCCCCATTGTTTAATCACCAAGGAGGATCAGCCAGGATCAGAACCAGAACTCATAGGAACTAGCGAGAAGACAGATCTCTCAATGGGAATAGAAGAAAAGCAGATTTTAGAGGGAAGAGTCTTTTGACTCATGGCTCAAATTCGTATTCTGGAACAGTGAATTTTGTCTCGCCAAGGAGTTACCACAGGTGCCCAAAGATGAGCTGTCAGGTGGGTCCAGCTGTGCTTTTCCAGCACCAGTTGGCCCCACACGCCACACAGCCTGGTTCCCATAAGTCTCCACCTGCACTAGCCCAGGAGGGTGGGCTCTAGGGCAGGGCCACCATTGCACCCCACAATGTGCCTGTCCCAGGGCCTCACCCCAGGAGAAGTTCAGACCGCAGAAGAGGAGTTGAAATAGATGCGCTCCCCACCTTACAGCCGGTATCTGGTCATTGGAGGAAGGCGCAAAAAGAGACAGAAGGAAGTGTAACAGGGTGGTCCTCAGGAAAGGGGAGTGCTCCAGGTTCCCTGCCCCACCCAGCGGAGGGTGGAGCTGAGCAGGAGAGATAAGAAGCTGGAGAAGAAGAGAGGAAAAAAAAGAAGGGAGGAAGCGGGATGGAGGCCAAAGAGGCACAAGGAGCAGAGAGACATGGAAAGAAGCTGCGCTGGCCTGGACTGATTGAGACAGATGTGGGTGAGAGACCCGTGGGGAGGTTAACAATGGCGATGTTGATCTGGATTTTGATTTTGTTCTTTTCCTCCCAGAATTGTCTGGCTGTTTCTGACACTTTGCTTTACACTTGTGGCAGGCTTTCGGGCCCTGCTTTGGGCCAATCCCATTTGGGTGGACTTTTACCCATGGGGTGATGGGTAACATTGGGTGCTTGATTTAAAAAACTATATTCTGTCTTTTCTAATTGTATTAAAGTTTCTTTCCGGGCCTCCCCGGTGGCGCAGCGGTTAAGCGCTGCGCTGTGGAGCTGTTGGCAGCGGTGACGAGAGTTCGACGCCCGGCCAGGGAGAATCCCACATGGTGCGGCAGACCTCTCCTGCCTTGCCCGCTGCTCCCCTCAGCAGTGTATTTCTGATCTGCCTGTTCTGCTACCCGCTCTGTCTCTGGTGAACCCTCTCACCGCCCCACGCCACTGGCCTGCACCCCAGCTTACATGTGTAAATAAAAAAAAATAATAAAAAATAAATTTTCTTTCCACTAAAGGTCTTACATGTTTTGTATTGATACGGCAGATGGCAGAACCTATTTAGAATAGGCAGGTTTGGGGGTTCTGGGGCGCCCCTCTCCCTGCCCTGTAACAGAGCTACTCTAAGAAGATGACATTCAATAAATCTATCCCCAGGGGCACCCACATATGTACTCATATCCCATTGTGGGGGGTTGAACATTCCTGGGACCCTCAGTGCTTCCCCAATATGGTGGGGTCACAGCAAAGCTCTCAGGAGAGGGACAGGGAACAGTGTCTGTGTCTCTGCTACTTACTCTCACCCCACCGGGCCTCAGCTCTGCTGCCGCCAGCCCCACACACGCTTCTCCACCAGCTGCCTCACCCCACTGTGGGGAGTGGAGCGCCAGCCTGGAAAAGGCCCTGAGCCTCTGCAGCTGCTGCTGCCCAGGGAAACCAGAGGCTGAGGGGGCCCAGCCCAGCCCCTCCTGCTCCGGGAGCTGAAGAACTGCTTGTCCCTCCACCTGGTGTCCTTACCTGTGACAATGAATGTTGTTTTCTTCTTTCTAGATCCAGGACTAGGAAAGCATCAGTGAGGAGAGAAGACCATACTAAGGAGGATTCGAGGAATCACTCAAGCAGGGATGAAGACCTTCAGGACAGGGGACACATCCAGACACATGGGCTCAACATAATGTCAAGAACGGCTTAAGCCAGGAAACACACATATGCAGAGGGAAAAGGAGGGATGGCACAAATACGACCCCTGGAAGAATGACAAGCCCCTCCCCCCATGTTGCTCTTTTCCAGACAAGGTATTTCATGCACTACTTTTCCATTTTGATGACAATTTGTGTAATGGATTGCACTGTGGAATGTTTTGATATATCAAGAATATTCCCAAGGACTAGCTATCTTTTTATTATTATTTATGTTTTTATACTTCATTCAAAATCTTTCTTTTCAGACCTTTTGATACAGTTGTGTTTGTTCCCCTAGGTTAATAATGTTAATTAACCATTATATGAGAAATGTTTCCCCAATTTTAGCAATTTTTTGACTGTTATCATTTGTGACTGTCATTTTGTTTTTTGGTGTGGAGATGCTGATCTATGGTAGCTAATGTTTTGAGGTAATTAACTAATGGTAATGGTTTTGTAAACACAATGCTCACACTTTCATGTTTTCTTCTTAGTTTTTGTTGCTTCTTCATACTTTCACCTTAAGCCTTGTTCTTTTCTAAAACCTTGCAACCTTAATTCATCTGAACTTCCTTATTTTAAAGAATATAGACATGGAAGAATTTTATTTCTAAGTCCCAATTTGAAAACATCTAGTAAATGTTTAATTTTCCTGTTCTCAGTTTTAAAATATTCTTTGTAAGTTTAGGGGAAAATGGCTCAAGTCAGATGCTGCTGTCACCCTGTCATGGGCAATGCTGAATTCTAGAAGCTGAATGATTCCATCAGGTGTCTGGGATCTTCCTCCTAGAATTCTGGACCCCCCAGACCACTAGATCAGTGAACATCTGCATAGACATTTTCTCATGTGGAAGACTAAGGACATTTCTCTCAGGGGACCCCGGGAAATGAGGGGCAACCAAGAAGCAGGGTCCTGCCTGCCAGCTGTGCCACAGCCTGGAGAGGCGCCTAGAAACCCCGAGGGAAGGGCAGGGATGGACGCACCCACAGCTCTGCTGAGCCCCTCAGTGCAGAGGGCAGAATCCTGGTTCTGTCCCCTGGGGTGGGGAACACCCTCTCTGGTCCCCCACACTAACAGCTCTGCAGAGCCACAGGCCTCGGGGAGGGTGAATGAGGAGACACGAGGGCCCAGGACAAGCCTCCCTTCCACAGAGGGCCCCTGCTTGGGGAGACAGGAATAGTCTCGGCCCCCTGCTAACCAGCCACAGCCTGGGCCCAGCCACTGCCAGGCTCCCCGTCAGCCCCTGGGAAGCTGGAGAGCCCGGGAGGCCGGGAAGGAAGAAGACAAGACAGAGCAGGTGTGATTAAAGCTTTACTGGGGAGCAGATGGGGCTCCACACCTGCCTGACATGACAGAAACAGCTCCTTGCTCCAATATCCTGGGCTCACGGCCTATTTGTTGCCCCACACAGCAATTTTTAGAAACAGTGGGCGTGGGAGGTAGCGGCTGGACTTCATGTAGGCAGAGATCTTCGGCAGGCCCTGAGGGTGGAAAACAATGTCAGATCAAGCAGAAGATGCAGCACCTTTGGGTTCCACAGCTCCCTGAAGAAAACGTGAGCTCAAGAGCCTTACAGAGCTTTCTTCTGGGGTCAGAGGAGGACCATGAAAACAGTCTTTTGAGACTCCCAGCACTGTGGATTTTTTTCCAATCACGCATCTACACAACGCTACACAGTGCTTTCAAGCCACTAGAGATTCTGAGTCAGGTTAGATGATGATGAGGGTTTAGAAGCTCCACAACTACCCTATATGTTCTAGGATCACCACTAATCAGAAGGGAAACTGAGGCACACATAGCCAGCAGCTTCCTCTGCTCACACACAGCCAGTAAGTGGGCAACCCTGGAATACTCCTGGCTCTCCCCAATTCTGGGCTCTTCTGCTGCTCCCCCCTACCCCCTGATCACAAGGACCCAGTCACCCTATCTCACAAACACTGGCTTCTCACGGGTAGGAGCCTGGCTCCCCAGAGTTCCCCACCACTGGGCCCCCAGCAGAACAAGTTTCAGATTGTGCCCCTGAAACTTAAAGGAGCCAGATCTCATCCAGTGACTCAGCAAAATCTGGAGCAAACTAATAGGAGGGTGTGGAGAGGAAAGCCCACCGCCCAGAAATGAGTTACCCTCTGAGCAGGTAGCCCAGAAACGAGTTACCCTCTGAGAGGATAAAGTCCAAGACTTGACCTGGTCCCTGAGTCTATCTCCTGCCCAGTCCTGCTGCAGTGAACTGAGCAGATACTCAGGTGACTTTGGGCAACACTTTCCCAAGGGGGGGGGGAGGGAGGTTGGGGAGGGGCAGAGGGAGAGCTCATAGATCTAAGGATTCAAGATCCTGCAAATGCCTTTGCTAAGCTACACACCTGCACCAGCTGCAGGCTACAGACAACAGCTCTCTGGCCCTCCCTGCTCTAGGTAGTCGGCTCTTACATAACCATAAGACCAGCCAGAACGCCAACCAGAACTGATGAGAATAGTTGAGAAAGCAGATCTGTTGATGGGAGTGGAAGGAATTCAGATTGTAGGGTCAAAAATCTTATGGCTCTAATTCTGGAATCAGTTAGAGTTGACTTAGTTCTCTTCAAAGAGTTGGCTCAGAGAGATCAGTGACTAGCTGTGAGGTAAGCCCAGGTGTGTTCCTCCATACCCAACCCCCACAGCATGACTCCAGTAATTCTCCAACTGCACATTGGGCCCCAGGGCAGAGTCCCCTACATGTCCCACTGTGCCCTCTGCAGTGCCTTATATGTAGTAGAGATCAGATCAGTAATATGAGGTAAAATGTATGTGCTCTTCATTTAAAGAGAGCAGCTGGGTAATCAGAAGAGGGAAGGAGACGGGGAGAGAAGGAAATTGCTCCAACAAGAAGACATCTGATGATCTTTATTAAGGGGCACCCACATATGTACTCAAATCCCAGCAGCAGTTCATTCCTGGGACTCTCAGTGCTTCCCCAATATGGCGGGGTCACAGCAAAGCTCTCAGGAGAGGAACAGAGAACAGTGTCTGTGTCTCTGCTACTTACTCTCATCCCACTAGGCCTCAGCTCTCCTGCTGCCAGCCCCACACACGCTCCTCCACCAGCTGCCTCACCCCACTTTCGGGAGGGGAGCACCAGCCTGGAAAAGGCCCTGAGCCTTTTCTCTGGGGCCCAGGACAGGGCAAGCCACTGCTGCTCCCAGGGAAGCCAGAGGCTGAGGGGGGCCAGCCCAGCCCGTCCTGCTCTGGAAGCTGAGGAATTCTTATTCCTCCAACCGGTATGTCCTTATCTTGAAGAGGCAGGTGAAAATTATTCTACCATGTAGAAATGTTGTAAGATTAAATATGACAGAATATATGTGACATGCTTATCTCAAACCATGTCGTGGCATAGAAAACTTTCAGCAGAATCCTCAATGAAAACAGGTTTTCTTCACTTTAGAGCCTGCACTAGGAAAACATCAGGAAAAGAGGGAAGAACATTAAGGAGGATCAGAGAATCACCTCAAAGCGAGCCAGAAACTCCTTCAGGTTCGGGAACGCGTCCATACACTTGGGCTCAAATATCCGAAGCTTGTCGAGAATGTCATAAGCCACAAAATCCACGTAGGTGATCTGCAGAGAGAGAGAGAGAGAGAGACGGATAGCAGCAAACTCTGACCTTGGAGGAATGACAACCCCCTCCCCCTGAGCCCCTCCTTTACCTTGTCCCCTGCAAACCAAGGCCTCTTCCCCAGAAACTGCGAGTACTGCTTCACCGTCTCGGGGAGTCCTTTCAGGTAATCAGGCTTCAGTTTCTCCTGAGGCACAAAACAGCAGTCACCCCTCAGACACAGGTCCCTGGGCAGAGAGGCACCTCCCCGGGGGGCTTCCTGGCCCTCCCAGTTGCCTCAGGTGAGCAGCCATGGACCCTGACTGTGTCTGGTGGGACCCCAACCACCACTCCACCCATGAAAGTTGTGAGACCCTGGCAGAGTGATGGGCTACATCAGGCAGAAACAGAAAATGAAGGACACGAGGAAAGAAGCATAAAGTTCTAAATATGAGTGACTGAAGAACAGACACTTGAGTAAAACGGAGATATGACGAGAATGAAAGGCAGAGGCACCCCAGGAAACACAGATTGCCCCCGCAAGTCCGCACGCAAGGAGACGGTGCTGTTCTGACACTAGGAAGGGGATTCCCAGCATGGGGTATTGAATTCTACCCTGCGAATGGCAGGAACTGATCAGAAGTTTTCATTTGACAAATTTGGAGTTTGAGGGTCACTCTGGGGGTGGAAACGTCTTTTTTTTTTAAAGATTATTTATGCATACAAGCTGGGGTACAGGCCAGAGGCGTGGGGCGGCGAGAGAGTTCACCAGAGACAGAGTGGGGAGCAGAACAGGCAGATCGCCGGAAATACACAGCTGAGGGGAGCAGCAGGAGAGGCAGGAGAGGTCTGCTGCGCCATGTGGAAACCCCCGAGGCCAGGCACCGAACTGGCTTCGCCACCGCCACCGCCACCGCTGCCCAACAGCTCCACAGCGCTGCGCTTAACCACTGAGCCACCGGGGAGGCCCGGAATAGGAAATGTTTTTAAGGATGCATAGCTCTAAGGAGTTTAATGTTATCAGGACAAGTGTAGATGGGACCCAACAGTCCAGTCAAATCAGAAATTACCCAACACTGCCCACTGGGAGGGGACTCACAAAATCAGGGTTGTAGCAAACCCTGGCCATTTGGATAAGAGTGTCCATGGCCTGGTTCTCCAGAATGTCCATGCGAATCATCTCCTCTTCTGTCTCCCCACCTACAGTCAGAAAACACAGACTTAACCTCAGCATTCACTCAGACGCGCCCATAAACATGGCCACCTCAGCCCACCCCCACCCGCCCAGCCCCACTCACTCAGGTTGTGCTTGCGGGCGATGTAGCGAAGGATGGCGTTGCTCTGGGTGAGCTTCTGAGCCCCATCGATTAAGTAGGGCAGCTGCAAAGGAAACAGGGGTAGCTCATTTGGGCCTCACTGCACGCTCTCAGCAGCAAGAGCAGACAGGAAACACGGCTCTCCCAGACCCAGGCCCACAGCAGGCACCAAATAATCATGTGTCCAGTGTGTGAACGAGCCAGAATATAGAACATCATGGAAAGCAGAGCAGAGAATGAGGAAGTTGAGGGCTGAGCAGGAGGCACTAGTCCCAAAGCCCTTGAGCCAGGAGAGGAGATGGAGGAGACACCCTCTCTTTGCCCACCTCACCCCCAGCCCTGCACCTACGTTGGGGAAGTCCAGGCCCAGCTTGAACTTTTCATTCAGCCACTGGCTTCTGTCATAGTCGGGAGCTGCGGTGGAGAAGACAAGGTAAACAAACCTCCCTGAGGCCCGACTCTGTTCCCAGGAAACTGCAAAGGGATCGTGTCAGGGGCCCCTGCTTGGGCAGATCTGAGTCTGAACCCCATCTCACAGCCCAGCTTGGGAAAGAACACTGACAAAGCTCAGGGACCCTAGCAAGGAAGTTTCCTTCAGGGTAGAGGCAAAGTCCAGCGGGAACCCCACCTAAGGACTGCCCTGGGGACCTTGAAATCCTTCTCCCATCCTGCCTTGGAAGCCAAGCCACAACCTCGCAGAGGGAAGAGGAGGCAGCAGGTGGCCACGTACCAAATCAACATGCATTACGTAGGACAGCTGCATAGGAAACAGGGGTAGTTCATTTGGGCCTCCTGCACGCTCTCAGCAGCAAGAGCAGACAGGAAACCCGGCTCTCCCAGACCCAGGCCCACAGCAGGCACCAAATAATCATGTGTCCAGTGTGTGAATGAGCAGAAGTCAGACAAGACCAGGAAGCCATTACCGTCGCCCATGCTGTACTTCTTCTCCACATATTTTGAGTCTGTATATTCCAGCAGCATGCGGATGGCGTGCGCCAGCTGGGAGGATGCAGGGACAGAAGTCACAGAGGGCGGTGGGGGCAGGGGGGTCCCAACAAAACACTTTCTCTAAGTAATCTACAATCACAGCTTCAAACTTTCTCCTCTCTGCCCACATACACACCCAACCAGAGAAGCAGCCCACCCGGTGAGGCTGAGCACCAACAAGTCCTGAAGAGGAACCTTCTGGTAAAACAGGTCCCTCTGACTGGCTCTCCTGCACCTGCCTGCCTTTATCTCACCCACCGGGGCAGATCCCTCACTCACCCCACGGATGTCCCAGTATCCGAAAGTCATAGCCATGGTGCAGGTTTCTGCGTTCTGAGCTGCGAGTGCTCTGCTCCGCAGGACCCGTGAGCCCTAGGCATGGACACCGGAGAGGAGGAGGCAGGAGCGGCGCCCCGCCCCTTGGCCAGGCCCCGCCCCTTCCGTGCCGCCAAAACCCCTCCCGTGTCGCAGCCCTTCTGCTCCATCACGACCCATCGGATCCGCAACGCCCCGTAGAACCCGCAGTGCCCCTACAGCCCAACGACGCCCCTCATCCCGGCCACGCCCCTTCTGTCCCCTCCGAGCGCCCACAAACCCAGATCTGGCTGAGTTTAGCCCAATTGGGGACCCAGGAGCCCAAGATTCAGTGCCTGCGTTGGGCTAATTTCACCCCTGCCCTCTTTGGATCTCCTCGCCTGTTTCAGGCCTTTGTTGGGTCTAAGGGAGTTTGGCTTAGCGCCTGGGGGACAAGTCTGGGTCATAAAAAGTTCAAGGCTCTTCTCCCTTTCCCTCCCCCTCAAAGCATTGCTCAATCTGGCCTTGTACCTCTGGGAGGCTTGAGCTGCTGGATTAAGGCAGAAAAATAGTGGCCTTCAAATCCAGTGTTTAATCTAGCCCTTCCCAAGATCACCAAGTTTCCGTGGTCAGAAAGTTCCTCCCTGTCTGTGTGATCTGTCCAGCCTCCTATTACCAGGACAGACTGTCAGTGGGAAGGGGTTGACCCCGCCAGGACAAGGAATTGTCTCCTGTGTTTTCTTTTGACAAACCATGGAGAATTTCGCTCTTAGTCATGTGGCTAAGAAAGAGAAGAGCAAATGCAAAGTAAAAAGTGTTCACAGCCTAACTGGTAACTGCCATCCTGAGCTGGTCCCAGCCCCAGGTCCCAGCCCCAGGCAGGGCATGGAGGTCGCCCCAGGGCTGGCCCCCAGCACAACAGCCCTCCCACTGACGGGACAGGGACTGGAAGCTGGTGGTCCCAGGGGAAAGTGCGTGAGGGGCAGAGCTGAACTCAGAGGGGCCAGATTCCCATGTCACTGCAGAGGGTGATAAAGCTGGGGGGCACCCAGATGCCCCCAGGACTCCCCACAGGACAAGGACACAACCAGTCATCTGCTATATCAAAAGATTTAAAAAATAACATGTACCACAAGAGCAAGGACACACATACATAAACCATTCATTCAACTAAAGTTTACTGCAACAAACTTACATTAAAAATGTGAATTTGTACTCTTACTTTTATTGTATTATTTGTAATACTAGTCCCTACCCAAATATCAGTTTAATCAATGGAGGAGCTGTTCCACTAGGGGACATGTGGCAATCTCGGACATGAGACAATTGAATTATTGAATTGCCACATATGGGAGTTGCTTCTGGCATCCTATGGACAGAAGCCTGGAGGTGCAACTAAATACCCTGCCATGCACAGGGCAACCCCAAAACAATAATGATGTGTCCAAAGTGTCAGTTGGCAAATGAAGGAGTCCTGATCTGTGACATGGGTCAGAAGCTGGCACTGGAAAACACTGCCTGCCATTCCAGCTGGCAGGAAGACTCCAGAGCTCTGCTCCCCTGGCAGCCAGCTGGCAGAGGCAGCCTCTGCAGGTAGCACCTAAAAACAGCCCTGGGGGCTGGCGCTGCAGGCAGCAGATCAGGGACAAGACAATGAGAGGTGGCAGAGAGGGTGGTGAGGGCCAGGCAGGCTGGTCCTGTGGGTGCAGGATGTGGAGAGGGGTCTGGCTGCCAGACACAGCCCCTCAAGCTCTCTGCATGTTGTCCAGGGCTGGGCAGCTCCCAGGAGAGCCCCAGGAGCTTGTCAGCATGGCTGGAAGGAGAAGCTGGATTGATTTTCTTTTCCAAAGGCAGCCACCATAAGTGAGAAGGGTGCACAGAAATTTCTACAAGGCGCTATAGCTGGGCTCTCTCTGTGTTTAACCCCACAGGTGGCCCAAGGGGAATCAATAAGCTCCTAGTGACTGCCAAGTCCACAGACAAGGACATCAGTGAGGAGTCACCTAGAAAAGCTTCTTTCCACTGTTTACCTCCATTCAAGGACACTCGTGCACATGAATTGGCCAAACACGCAGCAGTCAGTGATTTGCTCTTTGAAGCTCTTATCTTCTATTGACAATGACCATGGCGATTTACCAAAGGGACAGAGCCTGTCTTCACTCCAGAGTTCCTTGGAGTTGTCTTAGGAGACATCTCAGCCAGCCCAGCCTATCGGCAGAAGCACTTTTCTCTGGGAGAATCATAGACAGTGAGTCATCGGGTGGACATATGCACAGCAAATAAACAGTTAGCCAAAGGTGAAGGCGGAAAGACATTATATTAATATGAGCCTATAAAGCCAGCCTAAGTCGCAACTAGGAGTCGCAACTAACAGCCTCAGGGAGGGGAGAACAAGGTTATACACCTTCCTGGTGGCAGCAGAAATTAAATTGCTCTTTCAGTAGAATAACAAAAAAAATGTTCTATTACAAAGACATAAAATAGTATACCCTTCACCCTCTAATGTCTACTTGGGGGCCTACCTACATAAAGTAATAAAAATAGAGGGAACCGTTAGTTCAAAGATGATCTTAGTGTATAATACAAGTAAACAGTAGAAAGCCACACAAACGCCCACAGTACAGAGTGACCAGAAAATCACACTTTATCTACAGTAAGGAATGCTGGACACTCATTAATATTAGGGAGGATGTTCACAAGGGGACTGTTGGAAGGGCATGTTCTGCTTGGCTGATGTGGGAAGGACAATGTTGAAGGTAATGCTGATGAAAAGAGACTACTTACAGTTTGGGTTTTTTTAAAGATTTTTAAAATTTATTTTTGCATGCAAGAACTGGGATGTAGTCCAGAGGTGCAGTGAGAGGATTCACCTGAGGCAGAGTGGGGAGCAGAATAGGTGGATCTACTGAATTACACTGCTGAGGGGAGCAGTGGGTGAAACAGGAGAGGTCTGCTGTGCCATAGGGTCAGCTCCCTGGCCGGGATCACACTCATGTGGTGGCTGGCAACAGCTTGATAGCACTGAGACTTAACCCTTGCACCACCAGGGAGGCCCTACTGACTGACAGTTTTATTTTTTTTTTAAGATTTATTTTATTTATTTTTTTAAGATTTATTTTATTATTTTTTTATTTATACATACAAGCTGGGGTACAGGCCAGAGGCGTGGGGCGGCGAGAGGGTTCACCAGAGACAGAGCGGGTAGCAGAACAGGCAGATCAGAAATACACTGCTGAGGGGAGCAGCGGGCAAGGCAGGAGAGGTCTGCCGCGCCATGTGGGATTCTCCCCGGCTGGGCATCGAACTCGCGTCGCCGCTGCCGACAGCTCCACAGCGCAGCGCTCAACCGCTGCACCACTGGGGAGGCCCTGACTGACAGTTTTAAAGAGCCTGGATGAAATGGGATGAGAGCGGTAAAGGGGCAAATCAGGCCTGGGTGGAGAATGAAGAAAATAAAAGGATAAAGAACCAGAGCGCTACGTGAGGGCTGCAAGGTGGAGCTACCGTCCTCAAACACTGGCTAGTACAGCAGACGTGCTCCTCCCTCCCGTGTCCTGGCCGCATCAGCCTATTTGTTGCCCCACACAGCATTCTTTAGGAACATAGGGTGTTGGAGGTAGCGGCTGGACTTCATGTAGGCAGAGATGTTCTTCAGACCCTGAGGATGGGAAAGAAAAGGTCAGATCAGGGTCAGCTGCCCCACTGGGCATAAGACAATCTTTCCAGTCCCCAACTTGCTCTGTAAATTGACTTCCAAATATCTGTAATTAATGTGACAACTTCCTATGATTTACTATTTATGTGCACATGCCTGAGTGTAAATCTACAAGAAATTATGAGTTAGGTTAGATTATGATAGAGGTTTACAACTCCCACCAACTACTATAGCTTCTGAAATCACTATTAAGCAATAGGGAAACTGAGGCACACACAGGTCCAGCAGTTTCCTCAGCTCACACAGCTAGTGAGTGGGCAACCCTGGAACGCTCCTGGCTCTCTCCAGTTCTGGGTTCTTCAGCTGCTCTTTCCCAATTCCTCCTCACGGGGGCCTGGGCTCCCTGTCTCATAAACACTCTCCCTTGTCACAGCGAGGAGCCTGACCCCCCCAGAGTTGCCCATAACTGTCCCCCCAAACAGAACCAGGGGCCTAGATTATGCTCCAGGAACTTTCAGAAGAGACTTGATCTCACCCAGGGACTCAGCAAAACCAGGATGAGAACTGATAGGAGGGCGTGGAGAGGAAAGCCAGCGGCACAGAAGCTAGTTATCCCTCTGAGAGGAGAGAGTCCAAGATTTGGCCTGGTGGAGTCCATGCATCTCCTGGCCAGTCCTGCTGCGACCAAGTAATATAGACTCAGGTGTGCTTTGGGGAGAAAGAAAGAACAGAAAATCACAGAGATAAAGGATTCAAGATCCTGCGAATGCCTTTGCCAAGCTACAAGCCTGCGCCAGCTGCAGGCTGCAGACAACAGCTCTCTGGCCCTCCTTGCTCTCAGTGGTCAGCTCTTACGTAACCATGAGGAGACTAGCCAGAACGCCAACCGGAACTGATGAGAACTAGTTGACAAAGCAGATCTCTTGATGGAGGGGCAGGAAATCAGACGGAAGGGTCAAAAATCTTATGGCTCAGATTCTGAAATCTGCTCATTGAGTTGTTCTCAGAGCTTGTTCAAGGTGATCCGAGATGATTACGCTCGTCCAACTCTAGTTGATGCCACATCCCCACACTCTGGTTCCTGAAATCCTCCAACTGCACTAGCCCAGGGTGGGGGGCTCCAGGCAGGGTCACCTGTGCACCCCCCACTGTGCCTGACGAAGGCCTCATCCCAGGAGGTGAGATCAGTAATATGAGTTCAAATAACTGTACTCCCCACCTTCAATAGTGCAGCGGGTAATCAGAGGAAGGAGAGAGAGAGAGAGAGGCAGACAAGACACTCAGAAGTAGATATCTGATGACCTTCCTCCAGGAACACCCATAAATGTACTCACATCACAGAGGCAGTTCATTCGGGGACCCCCAGTGCTTCCCCAATATGGCGGGGTCATTGCCAAGCTCTCAGAGAGGGACAGGGAACAGTGTCTGTGTCTCTGCTACTTACTCTCACCCCACCAGGCCTCAGCTTTCCTGCTGCCAGCCCCACACACATTCCTCCACCAGCTGCCTCACCCCACTGTGGGGAGGGGAGCACCAGCCTGGAAAAGGCCCTGAACCTTTGCTCTTGGGCCCAGGACAGGGAGAGCAGTTGCTGCTGCCCAGGGAAGCCAGAGGCTGAGGGGGGCCCAAAAATGCTTCTCCCTCCAACCTGAGATCCTTATCTGCATATTGCAAGTGATCATAATTCTACCCTGTAAGATTTCTGTAACGATTAAAATTTGAGAAAATGTGCACATGATTCTAAGGAGAGTTCCTGGCATAAGAAAATCTTCATTACTTGCTAGCTATCTTATTTTACCAACAGGACCAAAAAAAAAAAAAAAATGCCAGGAAGAAGAGGGAGGACTAAGTGACATAATAAGGATCAGGAGAGTCACCTCAAAGCGCTTGATGAAGTCCTTCAGGTTTGGGAAGGCATCTAGACTCGTGGGCTGAAAGATACGCAGTCGGTCAAGGGCGTCATAAGCCAGGAAATCCACGTAGGTGACCTGCAGAGGGAGAGGGACAGATGGCAGCAAACTCTGACCTTGGAGGAATGACAACCCCCTCCCCCGAACCCCTCCTGTACCTTGTCCCCTGCAAACCAAGGCCTCTTCCCCAGAAACTGCGAGTACTGCTTCACCGTCTCGGGGAGTCCTTTCAGGTAATCAGGCTTCAGTTTCTCCTGCGGCACAAAACAGCGGTCACCCCTCAGACACAGGTCCCTGGGCAGAGAGGCACCTCCCCGGGGAGCTTCCTAATCCCCAGTTGCCTCAGGTGAGCAGCCATAGATCCCGACTGCGCTTGGTGGGGCCCAGGCCACCCTTTCACCCAACTGTGCTCCTGACACTCCTGCTGGGCCCCCCACCTGTGAGCAAGGGGGAGGCAGAGCAGCAGCATCTGTCCTCACATCTGTCCCTACGGTGTCCCCCTTCCATGTGCCAGACCTAGGGGAACTGTGAGAATCAGATGAATCTGAACTAAATGGAGAATCAAGAACTAAAATACTCAAGGAAAGCTGTGGAAAGTTTGAGCTAGTGGATGCTAGGAAAATGGATGGACCCTGAGGAGAGTCCCGAGAGATGAGACTGTGAACGGCTGAAACGAAAGGACAGAAACATACTCTGACCGTGAGGCACCTACAGGGACACGGGCTGAGCCCTTCTGTGTCAGGGAACAAGGCTGGGCTGACATCGCTAGGCCGGGATTTCCTGGGCAGTCTGGATTCTACCCCAAGTCCCGTGGGAATTCCCCAGCAGAGTTTCATTTGGGGTTTGAGGGTCACTCGGGGGGCATATAGGAAGCATCTTCTAGGATCAGTAGTTCTAAGGAGTTTAGATGTCAACCGTGTAGATGGAACACGAGGTCCATCTAAGTCGGAAAGCACCCAACGCTGCCCACTGGGGGGACTCACGAAGTCAGGGCTGTAGCAGATCCTGGCCAGGTGCATGCGGGTGTCCATGGCCTGGTTCTCCAGAATGTCCATGCGAATCTTCTCCTCTTCTGTCTCCCCACCTACAGTCACACAGCAGAGACGCATCTCAGCTCTCACCCAGCCCCACCCATGGACATGGCCACTGGCCCCCGCACCCCACCCAGCCCCACTCACACAGGTTGTGCTTGCGGGCGATGTAGCGAAGGATGGCGTTGCTCTGGGTGATCCTGTGAGCCCCATCGATTAAGTAGGGCAGCTGCAAGGGAGCAGAGGCAGGTTGCTTGGGCCTCCAGCTCCCGGCATCCCCACATAAAAAAGAGCAAACAGGAAACCTGGCTCTCACAGCCCCTGGCCCACACTAGGTACCAAATAAGCATGTGTCCAATAGTGAATGAGCTGGAACAAGAGCATCATGGAAGGCAGCCCAGGGAACCAGGAAGCTGAGGGCTGAGCAGGAGGCACTGGTCCCAAAGCCCCTGAGCCGGGAGAGGAGATGGAGGAGACACCCTCTTTGCCCACCTCACCCCCAGCCCTGCACCTACATTGGGGAAGTCCAGGCCCAGCTTGAACTTTTCATTCAGCCACTGGCTTCTGTCATAGTCGGGAGCTGTGGTGGAGAAGACGAGGGAAACAAACCTCCCCTGAGTCAAAATCCTGCTCTCAGGAACCCTACAAACCAGAACAGGCAAGATCCCCAGGAATCTGAACCAGGTCTCACATTGTAGTTTATGGGAAAAGAACATTTAGAAGGTTCTGGAATCAGATGAGAAAGGCTCACTCACGGTTGAAAAAGCCCTAAGAGGAATCTCCCAACTGTTCAGGGGCCCAGACATCCCCTCTCAGGTTCTGCCTTGGAAACCAAGCTGAAGGGGAGGGAACAGGTGGCCAGAAAATGGGGTGCTTGGTACAAAACAGCATGAGGGGGGAAGCAGTGGGAACCAGAGCACGTGTGAGTACCGTCGCCCATGCTGTACATCTTCTCCTCATACTTAGAGTCTGTGTATTCCAGGAGCAGGCGGATGGCGTGAGCCAGCTGGGAGGAAGCAGGGGCAGCCATCAGAGATTTGGTTGAGGGGAGGAGGGGGTTCTGAATTCTCTGCTGCAGGTAATCCCCCAGGTACACAAGCCAACTGCCCCCTTTATGCACACACGCAAACGCACACACACCCACACC
>PVIJ01008209.1:5000-32022 GCA_004024925.1 Scalopus aquaticus
TTTTCTAACTTTGATGTTTTTCCCTTCCTTTGGGAAACAGGTTTAAATCACAACACCCAAGCACCTGAAGGAATATTAGAAGACAATGACCCCACCTCCTCCTTGATACTTGAATGTGCACGATACTTAATTTGACTATTCTAATGATGGTCTCTCTTGTGACTCACCTTGTACTTGTTCTCTAGAAACTTCAGTTTCTATCTTGTCCTTCTACCCTTTATAACAACACTATGAAGAAGAGATGGATATTTCATTAAACTTTGATATCATGGTCAAGCTCTGAGCTCCCAGATTATACTTTCAGCCTAATTCACTCAGGCTAAATTTCATTCAAGTTCTTTTAAAAAGAAAAAAATTTTTTGGCTGGTCACAAAAATTATCTGGCTGGTGAAAGAAAACTAATTTTACTGCACTCCTCTATAGTTTACGGAAATAATTTAAATATCAATGGGTCCTTTCATTTCCAATTTGGGAATAACCAGATTTCTTACAAGGTGACTATCCAAAGGCCATTAGGGAATAGTTATTTCGCTAACATTAAGTCTTATTTGCAACCCAGAAGTAATGCATCTTATTTCCCTTTTGGAACATGGATTCTCTTCTTCTTTGAGTTTCTAATTAGGCCATCTGTTACAAAATTAGTCAACCATTGGGAATGGATCTTGTTTTGTTTGTGTTTGCTTGTCTGTTTGTTGTTTTATTTTAACCAATGACATTTTTAATATGGTTTCTTGCTTGTGTAAATTGAGATCATTTCTCTTTCAAATGAAGAGAAAGATGTTATTCAATTACTATTCTCTAAAGCCATCAAGTAAAAAGAAATATAAATCTTCCTAATTTTCCATTCAAAACCAAACTCTTGGTAAAAGTATTGAGACTATGAGAAAAAGAAAAAAAGGACATTAGAGAATTTACACATACTATCAAGTGGGAATTAAGACAGAATATAGTAAAGCTTAGCCAATTTTGAATAGACTAACTTTTTACCTGTTTATAAGTAATCTGACCCCTCTATCTAATTGTGACACAGAGTAAATATGTTATTTTATACAGAAGTATATATTTATATCTACCCTATGTATAGCTGAAAAACTTTGAAATTAGGATTCATGAAGTTTGAGTGTTATGCCTGTTCCACAGTAATAGCTTGAACTTGATTAGATCACTTAAACTATTGATCCTCAGGTTCCCTATAAAGAGGCTTAATGTTGCACCTCCCTGGCGGCCAGGGGTTAAGTCTCAGTGCTATCACCTCTATGGCCTGAGTTTGATCAGCCAGGGAGCTGACCCACATGGCACAGCAGCCTTCTCCTGTCTTGCCCGTCGCTCCCCTCAGCAGCGTATTTCAGTGGATCTGCCTGTTCTGCTCCCCACTCTGCCTCTGATGAATCCTCTTACCCCCTGCACCTTTGGCTAATACCTCAATTCTTCTATGCATAACTAAATAACTCTTTAAAAAATAAAGAGGGTGAATGATTATCTCAGTTTTATTTGAGCTCTTGTTTAACTTAATGGACCTTATAATATTAACAGCCCTTATAAAAGGGTTGTTTTAGGAGTTACATGAAACCAAGTTAAATAAAACACAACTTTCAAAAATGGAATTTTATCAGTTAAAAATTAGTGCAGTAACTCAAATCTTTTCAGACTCATTTCTTTTGTGTACAGGAGACAGTGACCTATAGTGATCCTCTGCATATCTTTTAACTTTTAAAGACGTACCCTTATTTTACATCCTTGCTTGTTTTTCACATTATAGGATTTCTCCCCTCAAGTGTGGTCACCTATTTTCCCACCACCAGAGCACCCAAATTCCTCCACCATGATCCATCTTGTTCTCTTTCTTCTGCCCCCGTTTCTGGAAGCTCCTTCCTCTTCCTGGATTCCTCAGATTAATTATAAAAAAATCAGTATAACATTAACATTGTAAAATGAAACATTGGAGCCTTATAAAATATAAGGCATGGAGGCTAAGACTATTTGCCATTTTCTTTTCAATATTTAATAAAAAATTAATTTTTGTGTAGAAGATCTGGGCTATATGCCAGTAGTACAGGGGGTGAGAGGATTCACTGGAGACAGAATGGGAAGCAGGACAGGCAGATCTACTGAAATACACTGCTAAGGGGAGTAGCAGGTGAGACAGGAGAGGTCTGCTATACCATATGTGGATCAGCTCCCTGGCCTGAGATGGAATCCAGGCCTTATCAGTGGTAGTGCTGAGACTTAACCCTAAGGTCACCAAGGAGGCCCCTATTTGCCATTTTAATCTTCACCTTTTTCCCCAGATAGTAAATATCCCCAAATCTGGTTGTTGGCAGAATCGTATCTGTTCATTGTGATATCTGTACTGTCAATTGCCTTAAAACCTGGAATGGTCTAAATAAATGGGTTTATCTTTGTAGATAATATTAATGTCAAAGTTTGGAAAACACTGTTAGCTATTAGTTCTTTATAAAGATAGAAAGTTTAGGGCCTCCCTGGTGGCACAGCGGTTGAGCGCTTCGCTGTGGAGCTGTCGGCAGCGCGCTATGCGAGTTCGACGCCCAGCCGGGGAGAATCCCACATGGTGCGGCAGACCTCTCCTGCCTCACCCGCTGCTCTCCTCAGCAGTGTATTTCTGATCTGCCTGTTCTGCTACCTGCTCTGTCTCTGGTGAACCCTCTCGCCGCCCCACACCTTTGGCCTGTACCCCAGCTTGTATGTATAAATAAATAAATCTTTAAAAAAAAAGATAAAGTTTATTCTGTCCTAGTTGCACTTAGGCTACTTTAGTCAGTGACTTTCCTCTCTCACACATACCATAGGGCTTTCTATAATCACAGGTTCTCTATTTTGTTAGATGTGTGTATTCCCGTCTCTAAGAATTCTGTTGGTTAAACATCCTAGCTAATTTGAATAAAGACTTTCATAAGCAGAGTCTAAAATGGAGATTAACTTATATATACACAAATACAGAAAAATAGATTTTCATATAGATATAAATATTTTAATTACACAAGAAGTAGACAGAGAGCTCAAAGGAAATGCATGGATTTCTAACTCAGTTTTAGTAATTAAGGGTATTTTGCCAATCCAATATATACTGCACATATTTTCAGAAACAATATACTTTCCTATTTCCTGGCCACTCAAAACTTATTATTTTATAGTGAAAGAAAAGACTTAAAATGGCAGGAAATTTATCCTGGATGTTATTAGGCTGCGCTAACAAAAATCACTTCTTTAAAGGGCAAAGAGAATGGTGGTAGTAACATAAATTTATGTGTTTGCCAAAATGTAAAGAATGCATTGAAAAGGGAGAATTTACTGTATGTATATTATGCCTCAATAATTTATATTTAAATAAAACATTAAAGAGGAAAGGGAAGAGTAGAGGAAATGGGTGAGTGACATTGAGATATATATATATATATATATATATATATATATATATATATATATATATATATATATATATATATATATATATATGTAAAAACACAATTTAATATTGTACATTTGAATATTGCCTAATTGTGTCCCTCCTTAACATCCGCTTGGAGCACAGATTGCTCTTGTAATTTCTAAGGCAAGCATCTTTGCTCAGACTGCACTTAGCTATACCAAGGCTTTCTGTTCCAGAGCCGCTTTGTTATGGTGCTATGGTTTTATAGACACCCACTTGGTACTGAAATGCTCTCTAACCTGGAAACTCAGAAAATTAAGCAATCTATGTGTCAACTTGAGACCAAAAGGGGATAACAGTTTTTGAATAATCTTTCATTTAACAGGACTTTCTTCCTTAAAGATTTATTTATTGCATAGAAGAGCTGGGGTGTAGGCCAGAGGTGCAGGGGTGAGAAGATTCACCAAAGACAGAGTGGGGAGCAGAACAGGCGGGTCTACTAAAATATACCACTGAGGGGAACAATAGGCCACACAGGAGAGGTTTGCTGTACCATGGGGGTTAGCTCCCTGGCTGGGGATCGGATACTCCTACTGGTGAAAGTTCTGAGACTTAATCTCCAGGCTATCAGGGAGGCCCCAGGATAATTTTGAAGTGCACAGTATTCCCTCTCATTTCCTTTGATTGCATCTCAAATTTCAGGGGAATGTGGTCCCCAATTGCCAACAGCAATAAACACTACAATATCCTTTTGTATTTGCCAGTCACTCACTCTCCTTTCTTGCCATACTTTCCCGTCATCAACTACCTTCATGCAAGCCTTGACTCGGGTTTTTCATTCTAAGGGGTAACCTTGTCTATAGCAGAGAAGGGGGAAAGGGATGATATTAAAATGCAATGGAATTATATCCTCATATTCTTTTAAAAACTATATACAATATTTAATCAATTATCATATGATTATGCAGCAATATCGTCATTCCTATTTATCAAATTTAGAAGTTGAAACTTAAAGAGGATAATACTTCTCAAAGACTACAATTTATAAGTGATAGGTTTTTCTGACTTTTATTTTCCTGCAAAAATCAAATTGTTTTAGATGAAAGCAAATCTTCCACTCAAGGACTATACCTAACAAATATACCTTTTTCTTTAAAAAAAATTGAATGCATAGTATTGATTTCTAAAAGCAAGTTAAAATGCACCAGCCCTCATGACTTACCCCCCAATAAAGTGCAAACATGCACAGTCATCCCATGGCTTCTCATATAGTTGGGAGTAGTTCCTACATGTTTTTGCTCCCAACAGATTCTGGAGACAACTTGTCATAACTCTCTTAGACTCCTACTTTAGGCTTAGTCCTGAGTAAGATCATTAACATATATCAGCACACAGTCTGTCTTCTTTAAGAATGTTTTAAAATCCCAATAATATACAAGGTATTCCAAGCCTGAGAGAAGTTAAGTGATTTAGTGAAAGCTTGCATTACTAATAAGTTGCAGAGTGAGAAAGCAATGCCAAGTCTATCTGGCCCAAATCCTGTGCTCTTCCCAAGCTTTGAAAGTTTACTTAATTTGAATCAACTATGATACATTTGAAGCCAGCTGTTAGGAAAGCTATTCCTTTTTATTCTTATTATAAAAACTTTATTTTTATCTGTAAGATGATTTAATTTTTATAACATGGAAATTTTGTAATATTACAGAAGGTAACTTGCAATAACAAGTTCCAAATTTTTGATATTTAAAATAAATTTAGCTCTCTGTATTTATCTCAAAATTATCCTATTTCTTGTTTTTGTTCATTAACATTCCAAAATGAAACTACTTGTGATGCAAATAAAAATCTAATCATATCCAAATATACCCCTGCTTATGCCCCATAAAGAGAATAATGAGAGCTGGAGTTTCTCTATCTTGACTCAATAAGTGAATAACTTAACAACCTCCTCAATCTTCTATAGATCTTTGGGGATTTTAATGAACTTTTGTATAATATTTTGAGCCTCATAACAGTCCTACGTTGTAGGCAATCTAAGGGTTATTATTCCCATTTTAGAGATGAAGAAGTGGATATTCATATGACCTAAGGAATTTGTCAAAGAACAGAAATACATTCAGACCATGTAGTTTTATTCAGTTTGTGCCAAATAACACTGGTATAAATTACATCAAAATATTAAAAATTAGAAAGTTGGTCAATTAATATAATAGCTGGGACAGACTTTTTGTATCTATGACTATTTCATTTGCAAAGAAGGCAATTTCACTGACAAGATTAATGAATATCAATACTAGTTAAATACTAGTTAAATTTATAAATACTAGTTTATCAATACTAGTTAAATCAATACTAGTTAAGGGAAAGATATAATAATTGTGAATGATAGTGGGAATTTTAAAATGCTTATGTCCAGGATCCTAAAGGAAATGCTAATATGTGGACTTCACAAATATCTAATCAAAGAGGTAGAAGATAGGCAATGACACTCAAAACTGGATAGGCTAGAGTACTATAGTTAAATGAGGGTAAGTTCTAGTATGATTAGTTTCAGTATGATAGATTTCAACTTTCTGCTTAAGGAAAATAAAAAGACTATCAGGACCTTAGCAAGGTAGACTGATTTCAATTCTCTCAACATCATCTGAACCGTTATTCCCACCATCAGAAACTGAACACTTACTTTGAACTAGGTAAATTAATTATCATATCATTTGTACCATACCTTTTAATTTTATATCTGAGCTTTAAATGCCTACAGTCACCTACATATTAAAATGATCTCTCAACATTGTCCAAAACATATATTTTTCACTTTCTATGTCAAAGACTTACTGAAGCAGGTAATTCTGTCTTACATCAGCAACTTATACTTAGGACAACCAAAAGTAAGAATAGTTATGGAACATTTTCAATTTTATTCACTTTCTACAGGGCAAACCAAGACTCAACGTGATGTTCTTAACTAATGTGATCATGTCACCACACCTATAAGCAAAAGGTATAGTACCCTAATTGCATATACTGGATCTACACAATTTGGGTATACAATGAGTTAAATAATTAATTATGCAGTCTGACATTATATGAGATTGCCAGATATTACACACAAAACAATGATATAAATTTCAGTCTTATCTCACTCATTTTCACCTGCATCCCCATGCAACAATATAGAAGGAACCAATAAATCATCTCCTGCACTTGTCAGAAATTTGTTAGAATTTAAGTATGACTGAAGTTTTGGAGTAGAGAATTAGTATCTGTAATGTAGGAAACCTGGGTGAAACAACTGCCAATGTTCTAAATATGATTCTCAATTCAGTAAACAATGTGAGAAAATAAAGTCTGGACTATTAAGTATCTTTTATATAATATTCATTAAGATTTTAAGTGCCCATGATAGATTTCTTTCCCAGCATTTTTCATTATCCCTTCTTTATGGTCATTCTTCATTCATTTTTCAATCTGTGTGACAATACTTGCAGCTAAGATAATTTGAATTAAATTTTCAAACATGAACTTTTTGTGTTTGTGAATTGCTATGAACTTGTTTTATTATGATCAAGATATTTTCCATCTACTTCATTCCTTTATCCACTAATTTACTGAGTTTATCAAAAAAGCAATCAAGTTTTCTGGCATAATGTGTTCTTTATAAATTTAGCATGGCCCCAGAGAATGTAATCTGCTATTTATTAACAAAGCAGGCGATGGAAGCAGAGTTTTCTTTTTTTTAAACCACCCTCCTCCAGGGTACCTTTGCAGAAACTGATTACCATTTTGAAAGAGGAATTCATAGACCATTGTCTGTAAAGGGGGAGGGCCCCAGAAGCAAGGGATGCGTCTTTTTTTTTTTTTTTAAGATTTATCATTTATGGGCCTCCCTGGTGGCGCAGCGGTTAAGCGCTGGGCTGTGGAGCTGTTGGCAGCAGCGATGCGAGTTCGACACCCGGCTGGGGAGAATCCCACATGGTGCGGCAGACCTTTCCTGCCTCGCCCGCTGCTCCCCTCAGCAGTGTATATCCGTTGATCTGCCTGTTCTGCTCCCCATTCTGTCTCTGGTGAAGCTTCTCACCACTCCACACCTCTGGTCTGTACCCCAGCTGTATGTATAAATAAATAAAAAATCTTAAAAAAAAGATTTATCATTTATGCGTACAAGAGCTGGGGTATAGGCCAGAGGTGTAGTGGTGGTGGTGAGAGGAGACCAGAGAGAGTGGGAAGCAGAACAGGCAGATCTACTGAAGTATACTGCTGAGGAGGGCAGTGGGTGAGACAGGAGAGGTCTGCTGTGCCATGTAACTCCCTGGCCCTCAAACTCATGCTGCAGTGGCTACTGATAGCTTCATAGTGCTGAGACTTAACCCTTTGCACCACCAGGGAGGCCACAAGGAGTGAGTCTCTTTATTCACATAGAAATATCATCTTTTTTTTTTATAATTGGATGGGTTTAAAAAGGACTATATCAATGACATAATATCAAGGGCCTTGAAGTGTCATAGTCATGGAATGTGGAATTCTGCAAGCTGGTGAGAGTCCCAGCTCACAGCCCATTTTGTTGGAACTCTAGGGAGCCAGAAAGGTCCTGCCATCTGCCGCCCATTTTAAGTATTAACCTTTTAATTTGGCTTCATCATATTTTTTTCTTGGACATCTTTAGCTCATTTTTCTTAGCAAAATCTCATTCTGTTAGAAGAATTTTTGAAATACTCCCTATTTTTGTCTTTGTGTTAGAATAGGGAAAAACATGATTAAATGCAAACAAGGCATTTGGAAAACTGATAAATTGAATAGGTTTACATACACATGAAATGAAATTGTGCATATGAAAGATTCTATAAAATTTAAATACTCTATTCAAATTTAGCCAGGATACAGATAATTTATTTGGAGTTTCACTCTCATAGATTCTGATTCAGCAAGTAACGGTATTTCCTTTTTTTAATCTCAAAGACAATTTAATAAAGATGGCACTAAGACACACTTTTAGGAAAGAAAATTTGTTTTAAGGCACTAATGAATTGGAAGGAATTGTCAATATTAATGAATTATAATTTCAGAATTAACAATTCTAATTATCATCTATTGTGTCCACTCAAACATCTACTTATCTGTGTATAGACATCTTCCTAGCTTACATTATCTTCCTTTCTGCTTTATTAATGTAATAGCTAACATTTACAAAAGTCCTGGGGCACCTAATTTAGGGTGTGACATGTCTGAGAGTGTTGCACAACATTTCCTTTGCTATCACCCAGTCGCATGTCCCCAACATAATTTCAGTGGAGAACAGGATTTATAATATTCCTCTGAGGCTGGGAAGAAGATTGATGAGCAATTCTTTTCAGTGTCCACTAATGTCCTGAAATAGCCTAAATCTATACATTCCTAAAAGGAAAATATAATTCATTCTCTCAGTATGAAAGAAAATATAGAGCTACAGAATCATGGAATGTGGGTCTCATAAAATACTTTAGAGATACTTTAGTCAGCTCTGAACATTTTAATAATGAGACTATTTTCCTATATTCAAGAGCCCAAGTGTGACAAAACAATCAATATCAGAGTTAAACATACAAACAAAAAAGCAAAAAAACAAACAAACAAACAAACAAACAAAACAAAATGATATCCATGCCCTATGATTTAGACAACTATTCTTTCAAAACAGGACATAGTTAAGTGCTCATTCAGATCTGGCAATGAACACATGAAACATTCTCAGTGACAGCTGACCTGATGGGACACACACACACATAAAAATCTCAACAAAAGTAAAAGACTGAAATCATACTTAGCATCTTTTTCAGTTACAACACATGAGGCTAGAAATCAACTGCAAAAAGAAAACTGGGAAGACTTCAAAAGATGCTAAACAGCTGTTACTGAGCAACTATTGGGTACCAGAGAAATAAAAAAAAAATCTAGATACAAATGAAAATAAAAATAATACAAAGCAGAATTTTTGGGTCACAGAGAAAGTATTACTGTGATGAAGTTTTGAGTAAGACAGGCTCTTCTGAAGAAACAATAAAAATCTCAATCTAACTGTACACCCAAAGGAAATAGTAAAAGAATAAACAAAGCTCGAAGATGGTAGAAGGAAACAATTAAAATCAAAAAAAAGAAAGAAATGAAATAGGAAACACACACAAGACTGATGACACAAAGAGCTGTTTTCTTTTAAAAAAATCAACAGAATTAACTAAACTTTGGCTTTTTAAGAAAAAAAAACGGAAAAGACTCAAATAAAATCAGAAATGAAAGGGGAGTAATCATGAGAAATATCATAAAAATACAAAGGATCACAAGACACTGCTAGAAACCTGTGGGTAACAACAAAATAGATAACTTGGAGGAGATGGTTAGATTCTTTGAAATGTATAACTTCCTAATGTTGAGCCATAAAGAAACAAAAAAATGTGAACAGATCTATCACGTGTAAGGAAACTGAGACAATAATCAAAAACCTCCCGTGCCCCAAAAAAGTTTAGGAATGGTTTCATTGGTGAATTTTATCGAATACTCAGTGATCTAATATCCATCTCAAACTCTTCATAAAAATGTTAAAAAGGAGGAGATGCTTCTTTACTCTTATTATGGCAGCAACATAACTGATAGCAAAACCAGAGAAGGAGAGCACCAAAAAAGGAAACTACAGCCAATATCTCTTATTAATATAGGTGCAACAATCCTCAACAAAATATTAGTATACTGAAGTCAGTGATATATTATAAAGATTATACACAATGATTAAGGTGGACTTGTTCCGCAAATGCAGGGCTGGTGCAACATATGCAAATCTGTCAATGAGATGCATCAGGTCAACAAAATGAAAGATAAAAATAATTTCATCATCTCAGTAGATACAGAAAAAGTATTTGAAATAAATTAACCATCCATTTATGATAAAAACTTCCAAGAAAATGGGGATAGAAGGAATACACCCAAAGCTAATAAAGGCTATATATGACCAACCCACAGCTAACATTGTACTCAATGTACAAGAACTAAAGACTTAGCCTTTGGAATTAAGACCAAGACAGAATGTCTGAATGATTCATATAGTAATAGATTAAACTGGACACATCAGTAAAGAATCATGTTTAGATTAATATAGATACAGAGGGACACACATAGAAATATGTATGAATATGTGTATATAACTGGATTAATACACATACTTTGCTCTCTCAGAGGAGAGAGACTTGGAGACATAGTATCACAACAAGGAAAACATCCACCACACAGATCTTGATTTGTAAGTCATTGTCCAAGAGGAACCAATACTCACTTGGAAAATGAGTGATTCTAGGATTAGAACAGGAAATATATAATGAGTTTGGAGTATCCAGAAAGTCAGGAGGTGCTCAAAAACCAAAACAAAAATAACACACAAAAAGTACAGACAGGGCCTTCCTGGTGGCGCAACAGGTTAAGTGCAGCGCTGTGGAGCTGTCGGCAGCTGCGGCATGAGTTCGATGCCCAGCCAGGGAGATTCCCACGTGGTGCAGCAGACCTCTCCTGTCCCGCCCACTGCTCCCCTCAGCAGTGTATTTCAGTCAATCTGCCGGTTCTGCTCCCTACTCTGTCTCTGGTAAACCCTCCCACTGCCCCACGCCTCTGGTCTGCACCAGCTTATATGCATAAAAAAATAAATCTTTAAAAAAAAAAGTACAGATAGGCATAACCAAAGCACAAAGAAGATAATCAAAACAGTTTTCAGTACAGTAGCTAAAGCCAGAATAATTAAAGCAATAACATAAGGTACAGTTATGGATGTAACCTAAAGTATAAAATAAAACTCCTTGAGTCTATACTGATATAAATTGTTGCGTGATTAAATCAATGGGTGGGTGGGAAGAGAACAGTTGTGTAGAGCATTAAATAATTTATGGATATATTACCCAATGAAGGAGGGAGAGAAAATCTCCCACTCCTATGTGTGCTATACATTGTGACTAGTTTCCAATGGGCAGAATGTATACTGGGTAAAAATAATAACTTTTAAACCGGAAAATTTCTCACACTCTGTCAGATAGTCAAGGTCAATAAGGATCAATAATAATAATGTATATATTTGATATGATAGGAGGAAAATGGCCTTTACCTATCTTCTCTTACTTCTTAAAACCACTAGCCTCCGTGCAACCATGAGAAAAATGCCTAATAAATTCCACTTGAGAAATATTCTAAACAATGCCCAACCAATCTGAAAAAGAGCATCTAAGAAACTATCAGTCAAGAAAAAAACTACAAAGACATGACAACTAAATGAAATGTAGAATCTTATATCCCAGAACAGAAAAGGGACTTCAATTAAAAAAAATAAGTAAATCTCAATAAATTATGGGTCTTAATAATAACTCATTCATTAATTTTGACTAGGGTACCATACTAATGTAAAAAGAGAATAAAGGGGGAAATGGTTGTATGGTTAATAGGAACCATCTGTACTACCTTCAAAGTTTTCTGTAAATCGAGTCCTTTTCTAAAAGTGTATGAAAATGAACAGGAGTTATTTTGTTCCATTATTTCTAGAACATTTATAACAGAGCTTGCTGAAACTAGTCTTTTAACTTCTAGGATTTTGTCATTGGCATTTCCTCTTGCTTCTGTCCTTTTTCTGTGATAATTTGACCTGCAAATACCCACTTGCAGGAATACAGCTAATTACAGTTTTTAAAAAGAGACTAGAGCTCAAAATTTATTCCTTAAGTACTTCACAACGGTTCTTGGCAGTTCTGCTTGTAGAATGAGGTGGGTGCATTTAAGTAGATAATTAAACTAAATGTGCTTTAAGTGTGGCCTCCATCACTAATGTACTACAATGGTTCTTCAAAATCTAAAGAGGCAAGAACAGTTGTTAGCTAATTAGAGTGAGGGTCAAATTCCCCTGCTAAACTATCGAAGCAGCAGATAAACTTGGCACTTCTGAACACAAAATCCTGCCAAGGTCCAAAACCTACTGAAAAAAAAATCTGATATACTTCAATTCCTATTCATGATAAAAAGAAGAGGTAGCACAAGGGAGACCTTTGCAGTGATGGAAAAATTCTATCTATACCTTGGTTGCATCTCTGGTTTTACAGATCTACACATACAGTGTGCCAATGTTACCTTCTTGGTTTAAATGTTACATTATTGTTGTGTAAGCTGTAACAATGGGGAAAATTGAGCAAGGGTTAAACAGGATTCTTTGTTCAAATTCTGCAATTTCTGTGTATTTATATTTACTTCAAAATAAAATGTTATATATTGTGTAAACTATATACTCAGGGAATTACTGTATAATATAGGACACTTAAGAATTAGGTTAAACAGTAAAGGTAAGAAAAAATTTTTAGGTTTTATTAACTTTCTTTGCCATGCATATATTTTAAATTTTCAGACATTTTCTTGAATTATTTTTTCTCCTCACAGAGTTTACATATGTCTGCAGATTTAACTTGACTTAGATCACTTTTGAATAATATTTCCATAATATAACACTGGTCAACAAATTTTTACAAAAGTCATGTTACTGAAATAAAATTAGTCATTCCCTAAAATTTGTATGTGCTCAACATGGATATGACAGCCAATTTCTAATTTTGGCTCTAGGTTTTTTTTTTTTTTGTAATCTGCAATAAATTGATGTTTACATCAGAAAATGCATGCCAATAGTAATAGGCCTATGGTTAATACCTGTAAAAAATCAAGTCATAGACTACTTCTTAGATTTTTTCACTTGTCTCTTGTACAGCTGTTCAGGAGCATTGGTGGGGCGTGTCCAGCAGTAGTCAGCCAGCATCGTAGTGGACATTTTCCACGGTATCTTGGTTCCACTGATGCGATATCTTGATGAAAATGTTCACCATGTGCATCACTAACCATACCACAATTTTCAGGGGAGAAATCCAGATGGGAATGAAGGAAGTAGATCTTTAGCGACATATTGCAGCCAAGTTTCTGATACTGCATCAGCATGTCTTACTAGTTCCTTGTAGTTTTCTGCCCTAACATTCCCAAGAAAGTTTGTACACACTTGGCAAAAAGCATTCCATGCTTGTTTCGCATCACCCTGCAGCAAGTTGTTGAACTGGTCATCTTTGAAGAGCTCTCGAATCTGTGGACCCACAAAAACTCCCTCTTTAATCTCTGCTTCACTGAGTCGAGGAAATTTTTCATGCAGATATCGGAAAGTTGGTGAGGTCTGGTCCATGGCTTTCACGAAATTCTTCATCAAACATAATTTGATGTGAAGGGGTGCTAGCAGGATTTTGCGAACATCGACCAGAGCTGGGTGCTGGATATTCTTCTCTCCAACTGCTACATTTTGTCTGCGAGTCCATTCCTTCTGCAAGTAGTGAAATTCACTTGCTTGGCTATCCCACTCACATAAGAAACACATGTATTTTGGGCCTCCCTAGTGGCGCAGTGGGTTGAGCTCAGCTCTCCGTGGAGCTGTCGGCAGCAGCTACGTGAGTTCGATGCCCGGCAGGGGAGATTCCCACATGGAGCAGCAGACCTCTCCTGCCTCGCCTGCTGCTCCCCTCAACAGTGTATTTCGGTCGATCTGCCTGTTCTGCTCCCTACTGTCTCTGGTGAACCCTCTCGCCGCCCCACGCCTCTGGCCTATACCCCAGCATGTATGCATAAATAAATCTTAAAAAAAAACAACACATGTATTTTGTATATCCCTGCTGCAGTCCCATTAAAAGGGCAACTAGCTTCAAATCACCACAGATGTGCCAGCTGTACTTGTTGTACTCAATGGAATTCAGTAGCTGCTTTAATTTATTGCATGTCTCCTTCATGTGGACATTATGCGCTACTGGAATAGAGGGAAGATGCTTTCCACTGGGCAAAAGCACAGCCTTGAGACTCAGTTTTGAAGAGTCTAGAAATAGTCTCCATTCCGGTGGGTCATGAGTGATTTCTAAGGCATTCATGAGGCCCTCAATATCAGAACAGAATACCAGAGTACTTTCCTTTCTGAAGTAAGGCTCCAAGTGCTGGTGGCACTTTTGATATAAAGTAATTGTGACATCTTCTTCTAGAAGATTCCATTGTTGGAGTCTTGATCCTAGCAATTCTGCCTTGTTCTTGGGTAAGTCCAAATCATGAACCAGGTCATTGAATTCTTCCTGTGTTAGTCTGTGTGGTATTGCTTATGTACCACAGTGAAAATCTGTATCACTGCATGTTGATGGAACAGGAGAAGAACAGGTCGGCTCACCCTTGTTCATCACATGAATCAAGAGAATATTCTGCTAGAGGTTCTGAAATAGGACATCCCCCACCATGTGAAACTGGTCTCAATGCAGATGGAATGTTGGGGTAGATTATTCTCAACTTCTTTTGCTTCATTATTCTACCTGAAAGAGGAGGAACCAAGCAGAAGTAACAGTTTTTTATGTGGTTGCTTAGCTCTCTCCACACCATGGGGACTGCAAATGGCATTGATGATCTTTTGCCATTGAACCACTGTGAAAGCTGTGTTGTACATGGAGCACAGCATATACGCAGGGCCCCAGGCTTGTCTTGCTCACCAACCTTGCATCCAAAGTAAAGATGATCCAAAGTAAAGATCTTCACTTGAGAAGTGATAATTTTCTTCTGGTTTGCAAATGTCACTTCCCCACAAATAGAGCATAAATTGTCCACACTATTAACTCACTTTTGAGGCATCATTGTTCTGTATTGTGCTTAAATGGATAAAATAATAACAGTTCTATGGAACAGTAGCTTAAACTGTCTTGCACAAAGTCTGGAATATTTTCATGCTCAACCTTTTCGATAGGGCTTTATACAGTGCACTGCTGACATCATTTTATTTCAGCAGCCGCCTGGCAGTAGTATTGCATTACATCAGAAAATGAAGCAATGAACTCTGAATGATGTGTGCATGATGGTATTATGCAATGCAATGCAATAATACATCATTCTAGGCTGATTTAGGATGTTGTTGCAGTCCTACTGGATAAATTTACACACTGAAACATGTAAAATGAATTATACAAAACATCTTCAAATCGAGAGCTAATAAAAATTTTTCAGGGTTATATTCATGTTCAGCACACCAAGATACTACAGATTAGGCCTTTTTAAGTCAGCAATGTAATTAATTAATTGTTGCCCCTTATGTAGTAACTAACAGAAAGAACAAACTACTGAAAGATTAAGACATATCAGAATTATTTTGTCTGTATCTAGGCTTATTCAGTTGTGATTAAGTGGGACTGTTTTATCACCTTGTCAACTTACACATGTTCTATAAGGTCTAACCAGTCTCAGATACCGTTCTTGTTCATGAATTAAAAATTTACCAGTTTCATATTCTTTGTATCTATTATTACACTGTACAATGTATAACTACTAGTATACTTTTTGAATATGCACCGCTAACAGCTAACACATTAGTATTGGTAGGGCTGAGTATGATCAGATTGCTTTCACATACTGCACATTTTTAAAATTTTTTTTTGTAGAATTCAGTTGTGTGTTCACCTTACAATATCTAGAAATTTATTTAAGGGAAATTTTGACCTTTCTTGTTTATAGTTCACAAATACATTTATAATCACTTAGATTTTAGGCTCATGTTTCTTTTTATATCTTCCAGGATAATTCCCAATTTCTGGGATAATTTCCACATTCTACTTTTTCTTTTCTTTTTAATTATCTTTAATATTAATACAACTTTTATTTTTTTCCTTGTAATTAATGAACACTAGCAATTACTATTCCTAATTTAGATATGAGGAAGAAAAACTTGGATATAATTATGGTATAAAAATTTTAACATAGGAAATATAAATTCATAATCTTTAAACGTCCATGAATTTTCAGCATGAAGAGACAATGAAAAAACTAGAAGTAGTATTTTGCATATTTGAATCCAAAATAATCAGTTATAGATAGAAAAACGGTTACAATTTACTACTTATTAAACCATTGTTTTTGAAGACAGTGGATTTATTGTATTTAAGTTTAAGGGCTGAGATATTTGACACAGTACCTAGAGATTAATTTTGTTAATTTAATATTTGTTGGGCAGGACAATGAATATAATGAAATTACTAAAGATTTTTCAAATTAATTTCACTCATTAGCTATGACTATTTTGTCTATCCTTGTTACTCTATCTGGGGATTTATAGTATTCCAATTAGGTAAGTTTGTATCTTTCCATCAATCTTTCCTTTAAGTTAAGATGAAGTAACGTTGTATGTTTTAGTAAGTGATTTCTCTTCGTAGATAGCTAATGTCTTTGTTAGATTAGGTTGCTGTAAAACAGTATCATAGACTGGGTGACTAAAACAACAGAAATGTATGCTTAGAGTTCTGGAGGCTGGGAAGTCCAAGATCAAGGCAGATTCAGTGTCTGGTGAGAACCCAGTCTCTGATCAAAGATTTCTCTCACTGTCCTTACACCATGGAAAGAGTGAGGGAGTTCTCCAGAGTCTCTTTTATAAAGGCACTGACCCTGTTCATTTGGACTCCATATGTTATTATGACCTCATCAACTCAAATGCCTCGTCTCCAAATCACACATTAGCAATAAGGTTTCAACATTTTGAGGGAACACATTCAGTCTACAGCAGTGACAGTGAATTGGAATTAGATTTATATCTTCTAATTTAATTGTCAAGTTTTCTAGGCCAAGTCACTACATATTCCTAAGTTTGAAGATGTTTCTTCAATGAATGAAGGGTTAAAATGCTAAATATCTATGCAAAGAAAACCAAAGCAAACATTCAGCTTTCAATGGACAAACTAGTATATATCCTGACCTTTGGTTTATATCAAATTCATCATAAAAATGTGTAATTTTATCTGAATTCTGACAGTTTTTCCATGACCTGTTAATTTGCATGAAAAGATAATTTTCAAAGAATACACTGTATCTACATACCACTTGTACAGGCTCTCTGAGATATTCAGCACTCTAATGAATTTAGATCAAGCAAAATGACTTAATAACACTAGAAACAGATGTTTTCCTATGTATCTTGATTAAATCAAATGAAATGATATTATCATGCTTTCTTTTAAAAAATTAAGTCAACTTATTTTTTTTGAAAGAAATCCCACTCTAATACCAAATCTTTTTTGTCATTTCCAATGAACTCTGTAGCACCAGTTGTGTCAACAATAACTGCATTATGCTTGTTGTTATTATGTTACACAAATTATTTAAAACCAATTACTTTGTTTTAGTTTAATTATTAAAATTTTGTGGGCATTGTGCAACACCTCAATGTATTTTGTGTCAGTAGAAAAGTGTTATTAAGAGTAGATTTTTTAAAATGTATTTTTCAGCACCTTAAATGGCTATATTCTCAAAGGCAGTCACACCAATTTTCAAACAAATTGATTGTAAAATTTCAGTATCCTTCATGGAATTACAGATGCCATAGTGACACAGGTGATGTTGCACAAAAAAACTTTCAGATACAGACAAATGGAACATTTAGGAAAATTTAAAACACACAGTGATTGGTTTTTAACAATTCTCTTTTCCAGTATGTACTCAAATCCAAGAGAACACACACACACATAGGATAAATGCTTTCTTTTTTTCTCAATCAAGATATCCTTTATATGGTCTTGAGAACTAGTGAACTGGTGGGCTTTCTGAGAAATATCAGAGTCCATTAACTTGCTGAGTTTAAGTGTGATCGATATAATTACCTCCACTTACACCACAGAAAGCAGAAAAAGAACAAAACAAACAAAAAAAGCTTGCTCTCCCAAAGGGGAGCTTCGTGTCAAATATCTAGAACATCTTTATGTCAGAAGGCAACCACTCTCCTATGCTTATGTAAACCCCAGTCACTTAGGGCTTCTCTGGTGGTGCAGTGGTTAAGCGCTGCGTTGTGGAGCTGTAGACGGCAGCAATGGGAGTTTGACACCCAGCCGGGGAGATTCCCACATGGCGCAGCAGACCTCTCCTACCTCAGCCACTGCTCCCCTCAGCAGTGTATTTCCGTTGATCTGCCTGTTCTGCACCCCACTCTGTCTCTGGTGAACCCTCTCGCCACCCCAGGCCTCTGGCCTGTACCCCAGCTTATATGCATAAATAAATAAATCTTAAAAAAAAAAAAAACCCAGCCACTTCAAGACTATATACTGAAATACACATCACAACTCAGATGTGAAAGAAAGAACTCAGATGTGTTACTCACTCTCTATGCCTCAGTGTACTTTCTAGTCTGACCAGTTTCTAGAGCTGACAGACTAGGTAAAGACATACATAAAATTACAGTTTATTCTGATCCATTAGGCTTATCATTTTTTTAAAATTTCGTCTCAACCCATGTTACCTGTTTAATCAAGTATTTGTTCAATTAATTATTCAGTCATTTATATCATTAGGGATATACAGGCAACTTATTTTTTGTTCATAATCCAATAGCCATCACTATCATTTTATTGTTCTTTTTTCCCATATCTGCTTATTGGGAACTCTTTTGGATTGGCTCCTGTGTTCTATTGGTAAACCATTATTTTTAAGCATTTTTCTGGAAATAAAGAATATGTAGGATTAAGCACAATTTATATTCTATCTGCACCAAAGCTGGAGTCAATGTTTTCTCAAAGGTATCTTTGTTTCCCTCATTAGAGAATGGTATATAGAAGCCAGGATCTGAGCAGTGAATGTTCTCATTGCTTCTAGGAAAGTCACGACTTCTAGTCTGTCCAAGGGAATTGAGTCAGGAAGAAAATATATGCATACATATTATTTATATGCACAAATATCAATGTTAAGTCTATCCATTTATCAATCAATTAAAATAAGTGAGTTCAGGGACCCCTGGTGGCAAAAGGGGTTAAGTCTCAGCACTATGAAGCTAACTGCAGCAAGAGTTGGACACCCAGCCTGGGAGAATACCACATGGTGCAGTAGACCTCTCCTGTCTCACCCACTGCTCCCCTCAGCAGTGTACTTCAGTAGATCCGCCTGTTCTGCTCCCCCTCTGTCTCTGGTCAATTCTCTCACCACCCCACACCTCTGGACTACACTCCAGCTCTTATAAATAAATAAATCTTTAAAATGTTAAAAAAAAAGTGAGCTCATACTTGTATATATGATTAACTGACACAAAATTCATTTCATTATTTCCCTTACTTATTTGCATTGTGTTTCTCTGAGAAATCTTGAATAGCTCTTAGTAGCTACATTGTATTTACTTATATATTTTAACACCAAGATAAACATAAAGTCATTTCAGAATTGTTAAATACTACTTCTGTGATAAACACATTTACAAGTATATCAAAATGATTATAAGCAATTTTTTCTTTAGCTTTATATATTCTGAGAAAACATTCTTTATCAAAGTTATTTAGGCTAGTATCTATCTCCCTCACCTCTTTAAATGTGCCATCTATTAGATGACATACAATTAGATAATTGTTTTACAACTTGTTGTACACACTGGTGCAACTCCTCCAACAAATTCGCTAAATTTATCTTTAGCACTAGAATTAATTTCATACAGATTTTGGGGGCAGATTTTCCACATAGTTCAATATGATATTTGCAATAGTCCAACTGATATTTGCACAGAGAGACTATTTATTTTTTTTCCAAACTGAATGTGTTTTCACCTTTTTCTTGTCTTATTGCACCAGTTAGAATTTATGGTGTGAGAACCTGAATATGAGAGGTGAGATGACTTTTTTGCTTTGTTACCAATCTTAGAAAAGCACCTAGTCTCTCACCAGTGAATATGATGTTAATTATAGGTACAATGTGTTAGATTTTTTCATATTTATTCATAACTGCACTTTTTTTCTGTGAAGTTTGAAGATACGGTATAGGTCAATAGATGCTAAAGTAAATATTGTTTTATATCCAAAAAAGCATCTTCCTTTATGTGTGGGTTTGGTGTGTATATTTGTATTAATTTACTCAGGGATTAGACTAGGTTTGATATTTTTATTACACTGGAAGCAGCCAGTAGCCTCTAAGCTGACTGTTCTTTTCTGGATCCTTTTCTATCTTCACATCAGTGACTTATAAAAGAAAATAGAAAATACAATAGAAAATATGACCATTATAATTTTCTAGCTTTTTCCAATAAGAGATGGAGTCTGTTTTATTTAACCTTCAATGTGGCTAGTCTTGCTACTTGTTTTCTTCAACAGAAGGAGAAATTGTACAAAAGATCTTGTAATTTTAACTCTTAATTCTCATAGGAACTATAAAATCACCACTCACATGCAGGAGTCCAGGCTAGTCTGCTATATAACGATAGATATATGGACTAGTTCTATTTATTCCCTGATCAACAATAAGTCAATTGCCAGCCACCTGTCAGAGATATGAATGAGATCTTTTATCACTGGCTAAAGGCAAATGCATGGGTGAATCCTGCCAAATCAGCAGAAAAATTGTCTGACCGACCATAGCCAAATTGCCAATTCACAGAATTGACCACAGGGATGAATGGTAGTTGCAAAAGATGTTTTCATTTCCTCCTCCTTCTATTTCAACATGTAGGACTACAAGAGCTTTCTTACTACTATTGGATTATAAACCTCTTATGTTTTATCTGCTTCTCTCGTCTATGACTCTTTTGTTTCTTTATTATTGAGAAAAAATAAAGAATATTTAAAACCTTGGTATTTTATCCATAGGGTCTACTTTCAGACAATTGTTTCACAGCAGAAAAATCTACTCTTTTAAAAATTTAGAAAACAACAATGGACCATTTGTCTGAGCTTGATGTCCTGAGGTAGTGACAGCATTGATTTTAATGGGTGAAGAAAGCTGGAAATATATGGAGTAATGATCCAATGTGCATTGATTCAATATCATGTATTACCCATATCATCATTTGCTAACCAAAGTTTTTACTTTTAATCTTTTTCAATTATATCCATCACTAATTTCTGAGTTGTCATTCTACTGTCTCCTAACTTGGGCTTAATTTAACCCATTGCAGAAACTTATTCCCATGAAATATTATTTTTGTGATATCTAAAATAATTCATGGTTAACAGACTATGTTGCCAATATATTTTTTTCTATCTGCAATCAAAATTTCTTTACACCAAATATTTTAAATAATTTATTACTGCTGTTGTTCTATTTGATTGAAATTCCTTAAATATAACGTATTTTGTGTTACCTAGAAAGGTATAGTGAAAGTAAAAGGTCTTCTAGTTCTCCAGTACTTGATTAAGTAGCTTTCTAAGTATCTACTTAGTTTCAGTCATTAAAAACAAATATGTCTTTCAAAACTCCCACATTCACTTCAGGGTAAAGTCCATACTGCTTATTTATTTTGTAAGAACTTACAGTATCAGGCTACTGACAACATACCTAAAGAACAAGTCATATCCCATTACATTAAGCCCTCAAAAGCACATTTACTCATACTATATACCATTCTCCAGACAATGGCAAATATATCCATTTTATTGTGGTGGTGTTCCCTGTCTTCTTATTTGACAAGGTCTATATATTCAAGCTACAATTTTCCCCTCTTTTCTTTGACCTATCCAGGACTGTGATAAACTATCTCTACCTCTGTGATATGAGAAAATTTACACATAGTTCTATAAACTCATGGTGGCATGATGACCTTTATTCACGTGTCAGATTCATTCAAGGACAGAGGCCTTGTTGTATTAGTCTTCATTTATGGAATACCTACAATACAGCAGTCCTGTTATTTTATAAAGTTACAAGAACTAAGCCCATGAACACTTACTTTTGGCCGTCCTGTCATCTTCTAACTTAGGTCTTGACACCTAATAACAAATCATTGAACACTTGATAAATGACTTAGTTTGTGAATTATGTGAATAAGTAATGAACAAACCATAGCAAATACATTCCTTCACAGAACTGATGGATCATTGATAAAGGATAAATTTCAAGAAGAAACTGCTCTATAAAATAAAAACAGAATTTCAATGAGAAAGCCATAAAGAAAAAAAAATATGAAGAGCTCCATTTTCAAAAAAGCAGTATCCAAACACAGCATATAAAAGCTTAATAGTATTTAGGAAATGTCAAGTATGTCATCCCAGTGATGTAAAATAATAACTAAGTACACAGATATCACTGTGAATAGAAATAGAGCTAAGATGTATCACCTTAAAAATAGTCACTGAAGACTTCTTCAATAGATGGCAAATATTGAAGTCATTTCACACTAGTTATTGAGTTCATCTTATAATAGAATGGATTTTAGCATTATCTTTGGTCATCTATATATCTTATGGTTAAAAGTGGAATAGAGTATGCTGTCTTCAGGAGTAGAAATCTATTATTACTAAATTCACAGAGCAGATTGTTTATAGTTCAATGAGCCTTTGTTCAGGTCAATTCCTCATATGTTTATCAAACATTTTCTATGCAAAATACACTGTTGTATGTACCAGATATGTATAGTCTGATTTAAGGAACGAAGAAATAGTGCTGAACTCTCTTTCCATCTCAGATATAGGAAACCTGAAAAATTCTGAACATAAGCCTAAAAATGCTAATACACTGCAAAAAATGACAGCTTCTATTCCTTTAAAATGTCATCAAAAAAGTAAGAAACAGATATCTGTGAACCAGGTTCAGATGATGGGGAAGGTAAGATACCCTCCAAACCAAGTACAGATCACCACAGTTCGTTTTTGAAGTTGAACATCATTGATAATGAGGTTCACCAAAAAGATAGACTTAAAAGTTCAGAAAGCTTTTGAGATTTGCAGTTATTGTGGGCTGACAAGAATGCCAGAAAAATGAATTGAAATATGTGCTGGATTTTAGGTTAGAAGCACAGGGTCTTTATGAAACACTAGAATCTTCTCATTACAAATGTGTCTCCATTTGTTATTGACTCATTAAGACTCAAATATTTGTATTTATGAATATAAAGCAAAGAGAGCAAGTCAAACAAAATAGAATTAACATTAGCAAAATGCCAAGGTGGAATCTTAGAATAGATTTGTCACTCATGCGTATTAGATTATAGTGGATGGTTTTGTTGTTTTCACCATTTGAATACAGAAATAGAAATTACCTGGCATCAAAAACACAGGAATTAAGAATTTCCTCACTAGTCGCTGGTATTTTCTATTTGCCTGATTTCCATACTCTTATATTTGGAAAGAACCTATGGTTATCACAAATGGTCTAATAATTATCCTAGCATCTACTCTGAGTCTATAAAATTTGAGATAGGCTCCTTACCCAAACTACCCCATTTAAAAGAAATGAATGGGGCCTCCCTGGTGGCGCAGTGGTTAAGCACTGTGCTGTGGAGCTGTCAGCAGTGGCGACGCGAGTTTGACGCCCAGCCAGGGAGAATCCCACATGGCGCGGCAGACCTCTCCTGCCTCGCCCGCTGCTCCCCTCAGCAGTGTATTTCTGATCTGCCTGTTCTGCTCCCCGCTCTGTCTCTGGTGAACCCTCTCGCCGCCCCACGCCTCTGGCCTGTACCCCAGCTTGTATGTATAAATAAAAAAATAAATCTTTAAGAGAAATGAATGACTTGGACTTAACAAATAAAAATTTGATTAGCATATATACATGAGCTAAAAATCATATATAGTGGTATAGACTAAACATGTGTGTTACTCCCAAATGGGTATGTTGAAACTCAAATTTCCAATGTGGTGGTATTTGGAAGTGGGGCTTCTGTGACATCATTAGGTCATGAAGGTAGAACCCTTAAGAGTGTGATTAATGGGGGCCTCCCTGGTGGCACAAGGGGTTAAGTCTCAGTACTATGAAGCTATCTGCAGACACTGTAGCATAAGTTTGATTCCCAGCCAGGGAGCTAATCCACATGGCGCAGCAGACCTCTCCTGTCTTGTCCGCTCTTCCCCTCAGCAGCGTATTTCAGTCGATCTGCCTGTTCTGCTCCCCACTCTGTCTCTGATGAATCCACTCACCTGCCCACACCTCTGGCCTATACCCCAGTTCTTAGATGCATAAATAAATAAATCTTAAAAAAGAGGGTGGTTAATGCCCTTATAAGACAAAAGAGATAATTTGCTCTCTCTTGACTATTCTTCAATCAGAATGAACACGATCATGTTGGCACCCTGATCTCAGACTTCCCAGTCTCTAGAACTGTAGAAAATAAATTTATTTTTAAGGCATCCAGCCACTGCTATTTGTATGGCAACCCAAACAGAACAGGACATTCAGTAAAGCAAAATAAAACACTTTATCCAGAGATGAAAAGATTTGCACCCAGAACATCAATATCCATTTTCCATTGTCAGAGAAAGCCATAGAAGTTGTTAGGAATACCATTTAGAGATGAAGAAACTGACTGTGGTATTTTAATATGCATAAATGTCCAAAATTATAACTGTTCCTAGTTCTAGTCCTCTGGGTATTGTGACTGGCACATCACTTTATCAACATGAGTCAGTTTTATCAATCCCTTCAATCTAGGCTGGACTTTCGATTTTCTTTAACTAATGGAACATGGCATGAGTATCTCTGGACCAGGTTTAAGTCCTAGGCCTGAAGCTGCCTTAGGATACTGCTCTTGGAACCCTGCAGGTTCATGTGATCATACCAGTCTTACTTTCAAAATTCTGGACATGTTGCTCCATCATTTCCATAGTTTCAGCCGAGAGATAGCAAACTACCAGACAAGAAGCAAAGCTACTAGATTGCTTTTAATGGCACTCTGACCAAAAGATAAATTCAGCTGATATAGTGCCCAGTTACTCATACCAAATTACTGACCAACACAATCACAAACTGGTACCTCAAACCAACATATCATTAGAGAAATTAAGTCTTGATATTATTGCTTAACCCTTAAATTCAACCACCTTTGTACTCATTGAGTTTCATTAATGAATACATTTTTCCTTAATCTATTATAAGTTTGATTTTTTCTGACAATTGCAACAGAAGGACTCTTGCTAATTCACTTCTAATGTGTATGGTTCTAGCTTCCATCCTTCCAATCTATTCTACTCACTACAAATAAAAATACCTATGTGACTCCTTAGCTCCTTTTCATGACCCTTCTCATCTTATACACTGTATAACACCTTACATTAATTATCAACACATTCCCACATCCTAGGAATGCCATTTTAATCACTGCCATTACACATTAAAATCTCTACCACACCATCATACTATATATTAGGCAGGATATTCTTTTGGCCAAAAGCATCCTTCCCTGTTTGTCTCTCTTCCTAAAAGTCCTTATTGTTCAAGAATTATCTCCTTTACCATACTAATAATAAAGAGCACAGGCTTTGCAAAGAGACCATCCTCTGTGCTCTCATTTGGTGGCAAGGTTTTGGAGCATCTAATGATGTAGGAGTCATAATAGACTGCATAGTGGGTTTCTTTCTGCCAGGTCACAGATCAAACCTCACTATATCATAGATGTTCAATATACTTTAATAAACAAACATACATGACCCAAAGTCTTCTCAGTGTATTTAGAGTTTGTCCTTTGTGAGAGTTAAAATGTTTAAGGTGTAGTAGCTTTAGTTAATTTGGTCATTCCTTTTCTGTTTCAATTAAAATGGAAAAACAACTATTAGTAAAATTACCTAATAATTAAACTCCAGAATTATATTAAAATTTTAACACAAAATTAAAGATATTTAGAGGATAGTAAAGGCAGCAGACCTATGAAATAAAAAAATGGCCTCTAGGCACATTTACTAATTGTAGATATTTAAATACATTACACGATCCCAAAAGACCTCATATGAAATTTAAGGGTGAATCTATGGTTCCTTGAACTGCTCTCTGCATAAATGTGCTAGGATGTTCCTTGTTTTGCATTCTTATTTTCATATAAATCAACATCTGTCCTTCTTTAATTAGGATACCAGACATTTTTTCACACTTGTAGTTTTTAATAATTTTACCCAATGCTCCATGTTGATTACATTTTTAGCTCCACAAAATTAGACTTTTCCAAAGTCTAATATCCTTAGTGTTATGCCCTTGAAAACAGTTCTTTTTATATAAAATTTGAGAAGTCTTTTGAAATGGTTATATTAGTGTTAAATGTAGGTAGCACACATTTAAAGAATTATCAGGGGAAATTTCTATATGTAATGTTGGCATAAAATGACAAAGGAAGAAGAAAATTGGTACTTTTAACTCATTTAATAAAGTTGAAAAGCAGTGGTAGAAAATGTTATTTTTAGCATTTGGGGTAAAAAATAAACTCGGCATTTTATACTACCTAAATGCTAAGCATACTTTCTAAAATGGTACTGTATTTACAAGCAACAATTCAATTAAGTTCTGTTGTTTAAAATATACATATAAGTGTCATATGTTTGCTCATAAAGCATAGCTTCAAATCAATTAACATAACTTTTCTGATTATTTTCAAAATTCCTTGGTTTTGAGTAGACTCAAAATTAGGGGGAACACTGTTAAAACCCAGCAGTCAGTCCATAACCAAAACATATTAGTGTAGTTAATTTACAGCTCCTGAAGACTCATTGAAAGCATTAATTTTATTCTACATTTTTTTCCTCCCATAGTTTGGAATCACAAAGAGAGCTCTTTACTGCTAGTCCACATTAACTTGTAAGTTGGTAGTATGGCTGTTTTTTATCAGCATTGTCTTGCAAGGTGCTTTTCATAGCAGAGGTATCTGAATATGCAAGATGAATAACACTAAATTTC
>PVIJ01008209.1:32122-76210 GCA_004024925.1 Scalopus aquaticus
CGGCGAGAGGTTTCACCAGAGCCAGAAAGGGGAGCAGAACAGGCAGATCAGAAATACACTGCTGAGGGGAGCAGCGGGCGAGGCAGGAGAGGTCTGCCACGCCATGTGGGATTCTCCCCGGCCGGGCGTCGAACTCATGTCGCCGCTGCCGACAGCTCCACAGCGCAGCGCTTAACCGCTGCGCCACCGGGGAGGCCCCGAATAACACTAAATTTCTTATTTACTCCAATTTGAAACTACTAAACAACAGCTGGATGGCATATGGGAGCAAGAATAAGTTTAGACTCACTAACCCTGGGCCTATTTCCACCAACCCAAGGGAATTTTTTTTTTTTTTAATTTATACATACAAGCTGGGGTACAGGTCAGAGGCGTGGGGCGATGAGAGGGTTCACCAGAGACAGAGCGGGGAGCAGAACAGGCAGATCAGAAATACACTGCTCGGGCCTCCCCGGTGGCGCAGCGCTTAACCGCTGCGCCACCAGGGAGGCCCCCAAGGGAATATTTTTGATGAGAGTCTACTCCCGTAATTATAACAGTAACACAAGTATTGTTCACAGTGTAAGATTGATTAAAGATAAGCAGATATAAGACAAATATTGATTGATTGAAATACACAATCCCTCATTGCATGAAAGGACATATCAAAATTGAAATATTTGTTAGTTTTGCCTCTCCAAAATCTGAGTGTATTTCATGATACTGGCAAAACAAGGGGGGCAAATGTTAATGCCAAACAGGAAAAGCAGAGTATGACTTTGATGATAAACTGTATCACTGGTTTCTATTAGCATACGTTGTATTTATTTACACAGAGAATGTGTGTGTGTATCATCAACATTTCAAAATGCTGCTTCTTATTTAAGAGGATTGCTTTTGAAATCAAATAATGCATTACAGTCACATAGGCCTTATCAACCCAACAAGTGCTATACACACAGTTATCATTCACGTAATTATTGTTTCTATTCATTATAAGGTCAGTACTTAGTGCCAAAATGAAATTTAACAAATCAAGTATTTCAGAAATAGGGCTGAAGCTTCTGTCCTAAGAAATAACCTAAAATACATACAAAAAGTTATTCTAATAAGACAAAATGAAACAGAAAAAGTGGGCAGGAAATTGTTATGTCACAAGATTATAATGATGAAAATTACAGAATCAGATAGTAGCAAAATAAAATAGTAAGACTTTTAGTTCAACAATGCACCTAATTAAGCACCTACATTGTAGTATCTCCCAAATTCTCATAAGAGAAATATTACTAAAAAAAAAGCATATGGATTTTAAAAATAATCACTAATATCTCAGATCAAGCACTAATAGTCTAATAAAAACTGGAAGAAATCCTATGGTATAGGCATATTATTATTAAAAATTACTCAGATAGTGCCATGTGAAATTTATGTCTGCCCAAAACATGGAGATAAGGTAGTTTTAGATCTTTGACCTTCTGTCCCTGGCAATAATTAGCAGAAGCATATATACTTCTCTCTCCCATAAGATAGTTATTTTGTAGGTTGCTAGAATTCTGTTATGTTTCCATGTTGGCTTAGTTATTTATTTCTTTATTTTTAAAATTTATTTTTTATTTATTTATGTAAAACAGGCTATAGGCCAGAGGTGTGGGGTGAGAGGATTCACCAGAGACAGAGTGGGGAGCAGAACAGGTAGATCGGCTGAAATACACTGCTGAGGGGAACAGTGGGGGAGACAGGAGAGGTCTGCTGCACCCTATGTGGGTCAGCTCCCTGGCCAGGGATCTAACTTGTGCTTCAATGACTGCTGAAGGCTTGATAGTGCTGAGACTTAATGGCTATGCCACCAGGGAGGCCCTCCATGTTAATTAAAGACATGTTAATTCAGAAGGAAGTGACCTGCACAGTCTTATAAAATTATTTCACGGAAAAATTGAATTTAAAACCTCTATTCTCTGTATCACCTCCTGACACTTAGTACTGACCAATAAGGATCCTATTGTTAACTGGCTAATAATAATAATAATATTAATAATAATAAAAACTTCATTTTTACTATTTTTTATGTGAAATAGAGGCGGCATATGCCTATGATCTTGACAGAACTTCTCATGTTAAAATGAATCCCATTGTCTTCCTGGAAAAAAAAATCATTTAATCCTGTAGGAAGTGACCAGAAGCACCCATGAACACCAACAATTTTTAAAAGAAATTCCAATTTCTAGCTCATTACCTTAACACTCTGTCCTTGTCTAACTTTCCAACATAGAATCTCCTGCCCAACTGCAAGTTGCATGAGTTTCAAGGCTAATGCAGAGATTATAAAACAGATGACATTTAAAAACCCACTCAAATGTAAATATTTTATTTGAAAAGAGAAACAGAAAGGAGGTATAGACATAGATGGAGGACAGTTTAAAGACACACTCATGCCCACATTTGTCATCATTCAAGACACTCACAGCAGTTGAAAGTCAAATACTGCTTTATTTAAGTCCTTTCCATACCCTGTAAGCCATTACAACTACATGGTAAGTATTCTGAATTCCTATAAATGTAGAGAAGTTAAGCAGACAGTCTCTACAGTCACACTGTGCAGGTCCAAATCCCAGGATTTCCATGTACATCTGGGAATATTATTTTACCTCCCTGTGCCTTGTCTTTTCACATTAGGGAAATGGGGATAAGAATGGATTTTACTTCACAGAGCTGTTGTAAGGGTATATGGATTTATATATAAATGTCACTTAGAATCATGCCTGATGGTTGAGAGTAAGATCTCAATAAAAGGTAGCTATTCTAGCGTATTTCGAGTCCAGAATATCTGACCTGTTCTTTATTTTCTCTGACTAGTTCATCTTTTTTAGCTAACTGCCTTTTTGTGTTTGGTTGTTTGTTTTGTTTTTGAGTTGTTTCCCCCATCTTGTATTTCTCTTATTACTCTGAGAATCATGAAACGTTAAGACTGTGAAAAAACGTATCTTAAATAAGGTAAACAAGCTGGCCCCCTATTTCACTCTTGAGCCCAGGAGCCACACAATGAAAGAATACTGGATTTAACTGATTCTGCAACCTGAATGTTTTATGTAGATGTGAATTTCACATCCAAGTCAATTGGACAGAACTTGGTGAAAGAAATGAACATGGAACTATGCTCTTTCTTCTTACAGACCCAGCTGAGGGGAGGCAAGAGAAGTGGCTAGTTTCTGAAAGCTTACTCATAACAACCCTGGAGCAGACATCATGTCTCCCTTTGTAAGCTACTCAAAACATACCAAACAGAACAGACTTGGGATTCTGTTGAGTATAAGCAGTGGTTCTTTCTCATTTCAAGGTTTTGCCTAATACTTATTATAGAGCCCCAAATACCTTAGAAGCTCTAAGACCGTTTTCACAATGAAGGTCATGTATTATTACCAATATGTCCCGAAAGATTTTGGAAGACCTGCGACTTGGTGAGAGCAAGATTTAGCTGCCTGTGTGATTTAGTACCTGATATCAAAAGTACCTGACTAATATCCAAGTCCACTTCTTACTACATGTGGTTTTCAAAGACAATATATTATAATTCTGTCTCAGTAGATTTATCCTTACTCTAGTGTCTTAAAAATCTAGACTTTGGGTAGAAAGGAATACACAGCCTTAGCAGGATAATTGTACCATCTTCAGCCTTATACAATCCACTGAAGCTTAGTGTTTAAGTGTTCTTATTCTTAATTGTAGCTGGAACTTATAGTTCATCTCTAAATCTTTACTCAAGGCAGTGTTCCTTCTGGTAATCAGAGATTCTGCACCTATGTTCTTCTTTCTTCCTCTAAGTAGCCTTATGCATGAATTAAGTGCATGTGATACAAAAGAGTACAAGAGATTAGAATAAAATAAAAACATCAAGGCCTTTTGGGCACTTATTACACACAAATTAAATCACCAGTTCTAAGGGGAAAAGATGTTAATTTAGTATACTCAAGGAAATCACATCCTAGTTAGAGGATGGGGTCTGCAAATACTCTTCATATATCTCACTATTGGTAGAGTTCTGTTTCCTCCATTAGATTTTAAACATTTGTTAGTAATTGCTAAGATAGTCATCTACATTTGTAATACACAGCAATGGTCCCACAAAAGTACAGAGCTTATTAATTTAAACAGTAAATATTTGTTGAGCAACTTCAGTAGGTATGGCAAGGATAGAGACATGTATTTAAAAAAACAAAACAAAACCTGGGTCCTCGCTGGTGGTGCAAGGGGTTAAGTCTCAGCACTATCAAGCTATCACCAGCCACTACAACATGAGTTCAATCCCCGGCCAGGAGCTGACAGATATGGCACAGCAGACCTCTCCTGTCTCGCCCACTGCTCCCCTCAGCATTATATTCAGTAGATCTGCCTGTTCTGTCCCCACTCTCTCTCTGGTGAATCCTCTCACCCCCCACAGTTCTTGTATCACAAATAAAGAAAACAAATCTTAAAACAAAATCAAAATAAAACAAACCCTGCCCTCTGCAATTTACTTTTTCGTAAGAGTGTTGTCAAGTGACTGAAGGTGGGAAATGACTAAGTAATTAGCAAGTATAAATATACATATGAAACAATAAACTTGACAACACTAGATGCCAGGCAATAAAGAATATTGATTCCTGAGAAATAGAAAACAAATAAGATGAGCCCTGTTAGTGCTTTAGCTGACTACCCGAAGACATTCCATAAGTGAACTGTGGGAAAAATTCCAGACACCAAATTAATACATGTATAGTAAGAAATCCTCAAGGAGAGAGAAAAAAACAGCCCCAAAGTACCCAAATTTATGAAAAGAGTAAGACTATGGATCCAAGGAACACAGGAAACTACAAGAAAATGTCACAAATGCTACATCAAGAAACAGTTAACATTTGTCAAAGGCGATGAAAATGACTAACCTTAAAAGCATCCAGAGAAATTATATAAAAAGGGACAAATATTAAAATAATGGCCACTTTGACATTTTCTTATCAGAAATAATTCAAGCAGGAAGAGAATGAAGCATCTTTTAAAGTACTGAAAGAAAAAAATACTACCAACTTAGAATTCTATAACACTTAAAATGCCTTTCCAGGCCTCCCTGGTGGCGCAGCGGTTGAGCGCTGCACTGTGGAGCTGTCGGCAACACGTGATGTGAGTTCGACGCCCGGCCGGGGAGAATCCCACATGGTGCGGCGGACCTCTCCTGCCTTGCCCACTGCTCCTCTCAGCAGTGTAGTTTTGTCGCTCTGCCTGTCCTGCTCCCCACTCTGTTTCTGGTGAACCCTCTCACAGCCCCACGCCTCTGGCCTGTACCCCAGCTTGTATGTTTAAATAAATAAATAAATAAATAAATCTTAAAATGCCTTTCCAAAAGCAGAGTAATGTAAAGAATTTTATAGATAAACACAAGCTGAAAGTATTTACCACTGGCAGATCTACATACAAGAATTAATAAAGGTGGGACCTACCTGGTGGCCTAGGGGCTAAGTCTCAGTGCTATCACGGCTATGACCTGAGTTCAATCCCCAGCCAGGGAGTTAACCCACATGGTGCAGCAGAGCTCTTCTGTCTTGCCTGCTGTGCCCCTTAGCAGTGTATTTCAGTCAATCTGCCTGTCCTGCTCCCCACTCTCTGATGAATGCTCTCACCCCCTAAATCTCTGCCTGTACCCTCATCACTCCAGTTCTACTACTCAAAAATAAATAGATAAATCTAAAAAAAAAAGGAATTGATACAGGACTTCATTCACATGAAGGAAAGAGTTACCAAATGAAAATAAATATCCATAAACATAATAAGGGCCACTGAAAATGGAAAGTACATGTACAAATATTTAAGGAAGAAATTATGTCAGCTTTACACACATTCAGATATCTAAAAATATTGACTTTTCCAACTCATTCAATGATTACAGATTCTAAAACCAAAAGAACTTATTACAAGAAAATTGAACCAAATAATCTATAAAAGACTAATGTATAATGATGAAGCAGATCTCACACTCAGAATAAAAGACTGAATTGTGACTTGAAACATAGTAATGCATCACCATTTTAATTCAATAATAATTAAAAAATAAAAATAGGGACATTTTATGATATAGGAAATTATTTAAAAAGTCCTACCACCCATTTACGAGGAAAAATAATCTCTTAACAAACTAGGCATAGAAATAAACTTGTTCAAATCTGACAGAGAGAATATCTGACACTAAATTATTTTAATTTGGGAATAGTTTAATTACTAGATGATCCATATTAAATAATAATTTACTTAATGACTTAATTATCTAGTTTTGTAGAAAAACTAAATTATTTTCCCATAAAATCAGGAGAAGGCAATAATGTTTCCCTTTTTATCCAGCATTGATCTGGAGGTATTAGCCAACGGAATAAGGTAAGTAAAAGACATCAAAATTATTGAAATTAAAATGTAAGAATTAAAACTCTGTATTCACCAACATGTCTGTCTACACACAAAAAATTATGAGTGAGCAGAAATGACAGAGTGAATTTAGGAAGCTTATAGGATGTAAGATATTAAAACCTATAAAATAAATGAGAAATTAAAGACAAAGTAACAAAGATACATTTTTTAATATATATAAATTTATCTGGATAAAGTAATAGAGATACATCTATTATTTTTAATATATAGAAAAATATCTGCACAATATTGGTCTTATAGACAATGCAAAAAGCACAATTCTGAAAATAACACATAGATAAACTAGGCATCTAATCCTCAAAGATACTGTTGAGAATAAGATAAAATATAAACTGGGAGAATGTTTATGGAAGACCCATTATCTGGTAATATGAAATCACAAAACTGAAACGAAAAAAACAATCAAGTAAAAAAAGGCAAATATCTGAAAAGACACTTCTCCAAGGAACATAGACAAATGTCAAAGAAGCATCTAAGTGCCAAAGTTAATTAGTCTTTATGGAAGTGTAAATTTAAACCACAATGAATATAACAGCAGACGGAGTGGAATAACAAACACTGAACAGCTTGAACATACCAAGGGTTGTCTAATCCAGTTAAGTAAACTGGAACTCGCAAACACTGGTGGATATGAAAAATGATACAATTAACAGTTCTTAAAAAGCTCTACATATACTACTCCATGATGTAGCTGCATGATATGTGATTACTCAGTTTCTTACAAAGAAAGACTTGAAGATAAGACCATAAATGGTAAGAACATGTAATATTCAAAAATACAAACTAATTGCAGGGAATAGAAATCAATACAGAGGGTACCTTAGGAAAGCAGACTGGATGGAGGAGGCAATTACAAAGTGGCTAAAGGAAGTTCCTGAGGGTCATGGTTATATTTATTATGTTGATTATGATAATAATAAATGTCTATTTACTTGTGTCTAAACACCTAAACATATACTTTAAATGTGTACAGTTTATTATGTGTCCAATGACAGTTTAATAAAGTTGGTAAAAAGCAAAAGAAAGTGAAAGATATTTGGCTGAGATATTAAAGGAAATAAGAGCTAAAACAAGGAGACCAGCCAGAAAAGTAAATGCAGGTGCCAAAGATGGAATGACAGTTGTTCAGATCAATATGGAGGGTAAAACACAATGGCAAAATTCTAGATCAATTTCTTAAAGAGTTAGTAGGATTTTCTGATAGATTTTGATGTGGAGTATGAAAGAAAGCAGTCCTATTAAAATAACTACAAAATGTTTGAATAAGCATTTAAAATACTTAGCAGATGTAAATGATGAGGATTGTTACTACCTGTCAAAAGTTGAATTATGAACTCCTACGCATAAGCTAACCATGTTTTGCTAACCTTTCACTATGCAGAAATGGGAAGCTTCTTAGAGAGCGGTTGAAACTATTGTATCCTGAACCTGAACTTAGACAGGAATAATTCCTGTTAGTTTCCTTCCAGTATCACCGAGACAACATTCATGGCTGAAACACAAATAACAAAGAGACCGGAAAGTTTTAACAAGATGCATGTGAACTTCAGCATTAAACTGACAGAATTACCGATCATTTCATCCTTTTCACTCATGTATTGAAAGAAATGTCACTCTTCTGGAGAGGAAATCCTCTCATGTACTTTTGTAATACATACTGTGATAAATTGCATTTTACTTTATCACAGTAAAGCATCCATTTTGAAGCCTACCCCCTCCCAAACTGTTGAACTCCTGATAACCTCTAAAACAAAACCTGCTTTCAATCAATCAGCTTCATCTCCATAGATATAGAAATGGGAATACTTGGAAGACAATTGGATAAGTATATATGGGCTTCAGCAGTGAGACCAGGATGACAGCTATTTTAAATTGGCTATTGGCAATAATAGCAGATATAATGGCAATAATAATAGTTGTAACAGTGGGAATGTATTGAATGTTCACTAAGTAACAGGTTAAGTGTTTTAAGCTCATTTTAATCAATCTTCTCTGAGAACCTCTAAATGTAGTGTACTGACTTTGACCCAAATCTCACTATTAAGTAAACTGAGTTTTGTGGTGCTTAAATTGTCTAGACTGGTAAGTGCAAGAAAAAAGCTTATGGCACATCTCTCTGAAACCAAATACTGAATCCTTAACCCTTAGACTGTTCTATTACCCACTGCAAAACATATTTTTTTGCTCTAACATTGGATGGGATAGTGGATAGATGTATGGATGAATAGAATGGTGGATAATTAGTTTATCTGTCATAAAAAACATTAGCCAAAAGCACCAAGTAGTCTATTAATACAAAGAAAAAGGACAATCAATTCTGACTGAGATTTGAAAAATCAACACAAAAGAGTTAAAATAAATGCTATGAAGAACAAGATGTTGCTGGGTATGAAAAGAGGAGAATGGCAGTATTGATAACAATACAGTAGGAGCAACAAGAAGACATTAAATGACTTGTCAAGTTCATGCAGATAGAGTGAGATCTGCTGGGCTGCAGGAGCATAGACAGAGGCAATGGGGGAAACATTTATAGGATCTGAAACAAGCCAGGGCTGCAGGACTGGCATGCTATGCTGACATGCTTGATTCCTATCTACTGTGGTCCACTACTGGACATTGGTAGGTAAGGCTACAAGTTGGTGACATATTGCTATACTCAGAGAATATGATCAAATAAAATCTGTTACCAAATTATTCTTGAAAGCCCGAGAGCATTCCTTCTACCCATTAAGCATTAACTTTATTGGGAGTCTATGTAGAATATACAGCTTTAAAGTTTTCTGATAATAACTACAATTACTATTTCATCAAGAGGAAAATAGATTTTAAAGTTCTTACATCTGCTTATAAGTATAACACTGTACTATGACTTTTTCTGACAATGAGACAGATTTCTACTATATCATAATATTAACATACTAAGGCATTTTAGTATATATTAAACATATTAGTATATTCAATATTTTAGTAGTGGAAATGACCTTAGAAGTTTCCCAGTTGATTTTTCCCATTTCTGAGATGATAGCACTGAGATCCAATACATTGTAAAACTGTTAATAAGTGGAGGAAATCAAGGCCACTTAAAAGTAATCATTCTTTCCCTAATCGAATTTCCTGACTTCAGTCTAGTCAAACAGAACCTCAACCTATTTACAGTGATTAGAGCATTATGGAAACTACTTAACTAGGTGTGTAATATATAAGCAAGCTCAAGGATTTCATTTAGTGAAAGATGATCTATAAATAACAAAAATAAATTAAAATTAAATGGGTTGGATTTTACTATGCTGGACACTGTACCTTCCACCTACCAGACTGTTTTAAGTGTTTTTAGAATTACAGATATTGTGTCCTTGAATTCTTCAAAGAGAACATAATGCAGGTATCCTTAAATATTCTCATTTTATGTAGGAAGAGTCTCAGAGAGACTAAAAAATATCCTTGTGATCTCATGGATGCTACTTCTCAGAGTCTGAACACTGCACTGGTTTGGTGAAGGCCAAAGCTTCTTCTCTGAACTAAAACACAACATAGTTGTCTTCATAGCCCAGAAAGAAAGGCAAGCATGTTGAATGACTTCATCCTCTTCTATACTGCAAAACTAAAAATAGTCCCTTCTTTGTATTGGAAGAGTGGTCAAGAAAATAAAGGCTCAGAGTAATAAATATGTGCATGCTATTATTTTTTCTTGTTGTCATTTTCATAAGCTAAGAGTTTCATGAACCAGAGAGTGGGGATATTGTAAACATTCACTTTCACCAAAATCCTCTCTTCTATAAATGAAACTCAGCACTCACAAACTTTATTTTCTGTGATCATTACAATACAAATATGGTATTATAGTTTTTCAATTTTCTTTTGTTTCACAGAGAGGTTACATGAAATATATTATTTTATTTATGTATTAAATATAATTGATAAAATATATATCCACAAAATTTACTAACCTAACTTACTTTATTTCACTATTAACATTCAACAGCAACTCTAGATTTTCCTTTTTTTATAATTCCCTGATAATGAGGGAAGTAAATACACATATCACAAGTTTATACTGTGATATGTGTATTTACTTTATAAACTCCCAAAATTATAGTTTTAGCAACAAATGGTAAATAAATAAAATGTGATTAAAAATAATTCCCTATGTGATTCTCACACACTTGAAAGGAAATACACAAAGATTTAAAAATCAAAGAGAGGGCCTCCCTGGTGGCACAGGGGTTAAGTCTCAGTTCTACCCAGCTATTACCAACCACTGAAGCCAGAGTTCGAAGCCTGGCCAGGGAGCTGACCCACATGGTGCAGCAGACCTCTCCTGTCTCACCGGCTGCTCCCCTCAGCAGTGTGTTTCAGTAGATTCGCCTGTTCTGCTCCTGACACTCTGGTGAATCCTCTCATCCCCCACACCTCTGGCCTACACCCCAGTTCTTATATGCATAAAGAAGTAAAATAAATCTTTAAAAAACTCAAAGAGAAATGGGCACAATAACTTATTTTGAGAAATAATTTATTTCTCAACAGGCATGAAAGGGCCACCACGTTCTTCATAGTAAAGTCTGTGAGGTGCCCAGCTATTGTTCTGTGGGACTACTGGAGATTTCAATTGTCTTCACATTTGTTTCACATGTTTGAGGAGCTAGCACACTGTTTTTACTTGCATTTCTATGATATAACTAGAAGGGGGAATGGAGAAAGTAGTGTTCCTGGCTCATCAGACTGCTACAAAGACAGCAGAGATTTGGGGTGAAATGGTTGGTACTTCATGTTTGCAAGGTGAGCTTCAAGGATTATTAGAAAGAATAAGGGTAGTGGGCAGAAAAATTAGAGTGCAAAAGGAGAGAACTTTTAAAAATGAGAGTCGGGAGGTTGAGAAAGGTTTTTGCTACTGTTGCTGAAATTCATTTCTTTTACCATCTCTTAATATCAAACAGAAACATCCGATTTTCAAAGAACTCAATCACTCAGAAAATAATTATTCTAAATATATCAGACCGCTTGGGGGCACTGTGGCATTGCATTTTGGTCAAGTGACCTTTCAAAACTCAAAATAATCTAAGGTTTTTTTTTTTTTTCAAATCCCAGGGTGAGCACATACAGGTACTCTGGGGTAATGTCTGTACATGCGGATGGGCATAGCTGTGTGGACATATAAATCAGTTAGTGCCCTACCGAGGCAGCTCCAGGAACAGAGATTGCTTTCCACAGCCGGCCTTCACTGTATGCTTCAGAGATTTCTTTTACTGGTTGCTCAGGCTGAACTATGATATTATGAGTTTCCAATTGCACTGATAATGGATCATTTTTGGCATTTCCCACTCATTAGAATCTGTGCCAGTGTGATGGATTAATTTAGGGGCATTTTCTGTCCTTGGTATAATCATCAGGAAGGGAATGAGAATGGCTGCTGCACTGAGTAAATTATAGCACAGAATCCAGGATGTAAAAAAAAAAAACAAAAAACAAAAAAAACGGGGTGGGGGGAGAGAGAAAGATGTATGGAAATAGAGTGTGTGTTCCTACGACTTAGCTGAGCAAAGGTAGAAGTCTCTGCTCGCTGGCTGGGATCAGAATCAGTGTGCAGGTCACAATGGAATGCAGTGCTAATAGCAGAAAATGTTTAAATGTATGCTAATAGAGCTGGATCCTCTCATGCAGTAATTTTCCTTTTTATTAAAAATCATCTGACTGCAATAAAAATCATGGAGTCTCTGTATTTGCCATTTGCTTTGTTTTACATTAAAAATTCTTGTCATAAAAGAAATACCAAAGACCTGAGTTTTTGTTCTTTTCCAAAATAACATAGATTGGCAAATTTCATTGATAAATACATATATTAAAATCTGTACTGTGCTCAGCACTGTGATAAAAATGGGAAAAAATAAAAAGTTTTAAGAGCTCCTAATGCCCTTCCTTACTCATGACACTGAATAAACTGAAAAATGTTTTAAACAAATGAAATACTACTATGTGAACTGGCTTCGTATGATTTTAAGTTTACCCCAATTTATTTAAAAGCTATAAAATTCCGATTCTACATTTTTTGTCTTTAGTAAATGAAGCCTGGGATTGAAAAAGAGCCTTGAGCCTCACTCATATGATTAAGTTTGCCAATAACCCTGGAAAAGTCCCCTGTGGCATAGATTACATAAAGAAATAGCCACCATTTATGACTTGTGTATGTCAAGAAATCTGATGTAATCCAGTTAACAAAGAAAAAGTAGACTATGTGACAGAGTTAAAAAAATAAAAGTAATGCAGAAAAGAAAGGCTTATTTAAATAATAAATGAAAAAGAGTTTTAATATAGATTCAGATAAATGTGGAATAGGGAAGACTTGAATGTGTCTATGACATGGCTCTGTGTATTATGAAACATGGAAGATGAAACATAAAAGTTTAGTAGAGTGTCAGAATGTTATTAATGCATGATGAGAAAGAAAAGATAAAGGAAGTTGCTGGACACATGGGCTTAACCTGAGACCTTGAGAAGAGAAGTGCTTTCTGCTTCAAATAAGGATTTTATGAATTACAAAGAATAAAGAACATATCTTTGATGAATTGGGGTACAGGAAATGGCAGCTAAAAGGAAAACTGAATTAAGTTTATGGAAATCCAAAAGAGATTATATGAAATTTTATAAATATGCCAAAATGAAGTAATAATTTTAGAACCAAGTGAGAAACTGATTTTTTAGACATTTGTCTTTCAGAAACCTCCTTAGCAGGATATAGCATCCTATCAATGATAGTACTAAATGGGACATAAGACCTATCTTATGGGTTGTTGTAAAAGAGGATTTTAAAATCAGCTAATTAAACTTATTTCTCCCTTAAGTCAATATCAGCACTAAGATCCTTTAATATTTGCCAACTAAACATTTGGAAATATTTATATGCAAATACTATGTGCTCATCAAAGTAGTAAACACTGTTGATATCAGGATAAAGAAAGTCAGCATATACTTTAAATAAAATGACACATTCACAGTCAAAAACTGCACTCCAGGTCTAAAGAAATTAAATTTAAACCCTAGGGGAATTTTAAAGAAGTTTGAAAAAGTGATTCAAAATATTATATGAAAAAGCAGAAGCAGGGGCCTCCCTGGTGGTGCAGCAGTTAAGTGCTGGGCTCTGGAGCTGTCGGCAGCAGCGACACAAGTTCAACACCCGCTGGGGAGATTCCCACATGGCGCGGCAGACCTCTCCTGCCTCGCCTGCTGCTCCCCTCAGCAGTGTATTTCCGTCGATCTGCCTTTTCTGCTCCCCACTCTGTCTCTGGTGCATGCCTCTGGCCTGTAACCCAGCTTGTGTGCATAAATAAATAAATCTTAAAAAAAAAAGAAAAAGAAATAGCAGAAGCATGGAAGAAGCAGAGATTACTGGTGCATTATTGCACAAGGTCAATAAAAGTAATCAGTGCTAGAAAATAGGTATTACTAAACAGTCTAGGGGGTAATTAATCTCATCAGGTTTACATGTGTAACATACTGATAGCGCAGAAAGGGGACATCACTTAAATATGGGGACAGCAGACTATATGTATTTTAAAAAGAAAATTGATATTTATGTCATACAGATACCCACCAAATACTCCAAATGGAACAAGAATTTAAATATAAAGTCACAAAACTTTAAACATTTAAAATACAGAAGAAAACCCATATTGCTTCCAGAAAGGGCTATCAAATTGATTCACATGAAACAGAAACTAGAACAGATGTTGCAAACATCTGATTACATTCAGATTTAAGAAATTATGTTCATCAAAAGATACCATAAGGTGAAACGGGAAGCCAACAAGTGAGAGAAATAATTGTAGTAAATGTAATTGATAATTACTATCTAAAATTTATGAAGAAAAATGATAAACTGATAATAAAATAGCCCTTATTATTAAAAAAAAATGACAAAATCATGAACAGGCAACTCATTAACGAAATGCTAAGAAACATGAGAACCTAAGTAGGTATCAGGAAAGTCCAAGTCCCTATTAATTTCCTACCCAGATGATGAGTAAAAACTGGAAGTCTGATAATAATTAATGCTGAAAAGATGCAGGTAGAGAGGAAAGATGCTGTTAGAATTATTTTAGAAATAGCTTTATATTATTTCACAAATTTTTAGCATATGTGTATTTCATGATCTAGCAATGGAATTCTTAGGTACACATCCTGCAGAAATGCTGTGTTCACAAGTAAACCCACTGAAGAGTAGCCATTACTGCCTTGTTCACAATGGTTAGGAGCTAGGGAATAAATCCATAATAGGTCAATTCTAATATGCTTACTCAAAGGAATATTACACAATCACCAAAACTGATTATTAAAGAACATGATTTCCCTTTAGTTTTGTAATATTCAATGACAAAGGAAGTGACATAAGATTATATATTGTATCATGTTAATAATGCTCAAAAGAAGTAAACACAATTTTAAGAAAGGCATTGTAAGAGGGTGGTCCCCAGGAAAAGGGGAGGTTCCAGGTTCCTTGCCCCACCCAAGGGAGGGTGGAGCTGAGCAGGGAGGAGGAAAAGGTATAGAGAGACTAGGGAAGGAAGGAAGCAGGATGGGAGCACGAAAGAGACCTGGAAGAGGCACATGGAGAGAGAGACATGTGAAGATGCTGCACTTGCTTTTTTGGTCCTAGACTGGTTAAAACAGATGTGGGTGAGAGACCCGTGGGGAGGCTAATAATGGCAGCTTTGATCTTGATTTTGATTTTGCTCTTTTCCTCTCAGATTTGTCTGGATATTTCTAACCAGTTTCTATGGGTCCCTGCTGGAAGGTGCTTTAGATTTGTGGCTCATTCAGTTGCCCTGCTTTGGGCCAATCATGTTTGGTTTGACTTTTATCCATGAAAGGATGGGTAAGTTTGGGTGCTTGATTTGGAAACTATATTATTTGTCTTTTCTGTATTGCACACTAATGGTATTAAAGTTCGTTTTCATTAATTTCTTGTGCACTAGAGTATGTTTTGTCTTGATGCTGTGTGTGGCAGAACCTGTGTAGAATGGGCAGGTTTGGGGATTCTGGGGTGCCCCTCTCCCTGCCCTGTAACAGCATTAGGGAATATCTTGAAAGGAGAAATTCTCCATTGTAACATTTTTTTTAAAAGATTTATTTACTTATGCATACAAGCTGGAGTGTAGGCCAGAGGTGTGGGGTGGTGAGAGGATTCACCAGAGACAGTGGGGAGCAGAACAGGCAAATGTACTGAAGTACACTGCTGGGAATCTCCCTGGGTGGGTATCGAACTTGTACCCAATCCAGAGCTGCATTGGCTCTGGATAGCTTCACAGACTGCACTTAACCCGTTGTGGCACCAGGGAGGCCCATTGTAACATTTTAAAATCAAGATCACATATAGCAATTCTTACTGTGCCTCTACACTACAGATATTAATAATATTCATATCTACTTTTAAGAAAAGAGACTGTATACATAGAAGGTAGTGGAAAAAAACAAGAATTCCACAAAGTAGTTAAAATAAAAATTATGTCTATATGACTAGGTATATAATTTACAAACATATAAATTATTGGCATTCTAATTCGGGTGGCTAAGAGCTAAGAGGAGGATGCCTTTGTATATATAGTTATATTGGCCAAGGTTTCTTCAGAGAACACAAACCAACAGGAATTATCTATATAGAAAGAAACTCATTATAAGTAATTGGCTATCACAATTATGGAGGCTGAGAAGTCACACACTCTGCAGTCAGTAAGTTGGAAATAAAGTAGTTGTAGTCAAGCCAAATGCTTGAAAACGTGGAGTGTTCGTGGACAACAGAATGGTAGCTAGCTACTTCCAAACAAATGGGGCCCTGCCATTTTCTGCATAATCACAAAGGAATCAGACTCTTAGTGTGAGAGATCTTTAAAAGAATTGATGTGTACAGAGAGAGAAGAACGTACCTAATAATAATTTCCCAATAAAACTCCCCAAATTATCCACCCCCTTGTGGGCTAACACCAAACCAATCAGAGCCCTGCAGCCTGAAACAGGGCCACTGGGACCCAAACGTTTGCCACAAGGCTAAGCCACCTTCTCCTGCAAGCCATAGGAGAGGGATTCTGATTAGGTCCTAGAAAGCTGGAAGAAAAGGAGATGCCACATCAAGCTAACTGCTGCCATTGTCAGCCTCCCCACATGCCTTTCACTCATGTGTCTCTCCCAGTGTCTCTTCCCCATCTATTTCCTTCCATGTCTCCTTCCCAGCAGCACCAGGGTGCAAGTAGGGCCTCAGAGACAAGAGCTAATCTCTTTCTCTCTAATTTTGTTAGCCACCTGCCTTCCATGTTACATAGCTTCACCTGGTTCGGCTCCACTGCTGCTCATTAAGTGGAGGTGAGGAACGTGGTACTTGGAGAACTGATGGTGTTAGCTCCAGGCCACAACAGGCTTAAGACTTAAGAACTGATGGTTCAGTTCAAGTCAGAAAGCAGGAAAAGACTGATGTCTCAGCGGAAACGCTTAAGTGTATGGAGTTGCCTCTTACACACAAGTAAGACTTTTTTCTGTTCAGGCCTTCAGCTAATTAGATAGGACCATTCATTTTAGGGAAGACATCTTACTTTATCAATCTACCAATTCAAAGGTGATTTTCACCCAGAAACACCCTCACAGGCCCAAAATAATATTTAGCATTCTGTGGCCCAGTTAATTTGAAGCATCAAATTTAACCATCACAGCAGAGACAGGTACATGTAGGGTAAATGAATTAATCAGGATTTTCACACCAGAAGCCTCTGTGGCTATCACCTGCGGCCTTGATTGTTTAAGTGCAGAAAGTGCTGATTGTGGACACCGGGAGTATGGGTGTGCATGCCCTAAAGGCTTTTTAGCCCTAAAGGCTGGGCTAAAAGCAGCGGCTGCAGTGGCTATGAGAGGACAAGTGGGGTGACTGCAGAAGAGGCGCGACTGAGTTATGACCTAGAGAGGAGGCCAGAGAGTCCAGAGCAAAAGAGCAAAGACTTGTAGGGGGCTGGGAGGTTCAGCGGCCTCCAGAGCATCCTGGCCTCCCACCCACCGCCTACCTGCCTGCCTCAACAGTACAGCGGAGGAATAGAGAGAGATGTTGACAGATGGCACAGACAAGAAATAATGTAGGAATTAAGAGGGGGAAAGTACTAGGAGGTTAGAGATCAGACAAAAGTTATTCACATACAATAAGTAGTTTACATAAAGCAGGTCACAATGTATATGTTGATTCACTCATTTTGCTGAATTGGTTTGATCTACACTCTATCCGAGAACCAGCAGGACCAAAATACCCCTCAACTCACGACTCCAGTGATTCATTATAACTGGTTTCTGATTTCCCCGTACCTCGCTGTGGTGGCAAGCCGGCAGGCAAGAGGAGGCAGAGACTGCAAGGCAATTCCCTAGGTCACCCAGACCTCTCCGGCTTCTCCCTGGCTTCTCTTCTCTCGCTGGGTAGGAGCTCCTTGTGATCTCTCCTCCTGGGTGTACTTAAAGGTAGGCACGCTCTGTGCGCACGCCCCTCAGCCCCAGGTGTTCCCGTCTATAGGTGCATTTTCCCTGTTCTCACATTCCCAGCCACTTTTTTGCACTAAGAAAGGCTGATTAACTCCATTTTTCCCTACACCCACCTCACCACTGTTTTTACACATTCATAGTTCCAGGTCAGTCCGGTATTATGAACAATATTCCCATGTACCATCTGTTTGCTATTTTCTCTCTACACCTGAACATTTGCTCCTTTCCAACCTGTTCTGTTCCTTGTCCTATCCCTCCAGTTGGGGTTTTGTGATGAGATTTAACATCAGGAACTAGGAGTTTTGGAGAAAAGGGCGGGCAGGGGTTTATGTCTCTGTCGCCTGGCTATGCTGCTACCTGGCACCTTGCAGGTGTGTTTTGCTCCCGCGATAGGCTTATTTATTTTTTTTTTATTTTAAAGATTTATTTATTTTTGCATACAAGCTGAGTGCAGACCAGAGGTGTGGGACTGTGAGAGGGTTCACCAGAGACAGAGTGGGGGGCAGTACAGGCAGGTCGACCGAAATACACTGCTGAGGGGAGCAGCAGGCGAGGCAGGAGAGGTCTGCTGCGCCAAGTGGGAATCTCCCCAGCCTGGTATCAAACTGGCGCCACAGCTGCCGACAACTCCATAGCACTGTGCTTGACCTGCTGAGCCATCAGGGAGACCCAAAAGACTTATTTTTTTGTCTATAGCTCTTGTTGCAGTCAGCAATTTTGTTTTACAAAATAGTGTAGTGCTTTAAGTACCATGGACAATGAATGAATATACTAGTCTATAGCATCACTATTACGGGATGACATTGGAAATTGCTACTTTCTTAAGTATAAGACAACACAATTATATATATTTTTTTACTATCACTATAGATGAGTATTTGGCTATTATAGCAGCTTTTATGGGATAAATGAGACTTACATATTCTATGGGAAAATGGGAAATAAATTAAAAATAATGTGAAAAATTGTAGTTAAAAAACAAAACGTAAAATAAAGAACAAAGTAGTAACACAACAAATGAGTAATACAATGTTATAGATGAAAAATCTTTCCTTACATGGTATTTGGCAAAAAGTAGACCAAAATATGGTCCACATCTATGTTCTATGAATTCTGAATATATTACTAATTTCATAGTTTCACAGAAAAAATAAAGTCTTGCATAGACTTTATAGTTTATACATTAATTTCACTTTTTAAGCCAGTATCACATTAATGGCAACTGAGAATCCAGGAGTTATAACTGTGCAGTGGCAGGAGCCGTGAGTCATTGCAAAGCATTTATATGTTATTATTATTATTTTTTTTAAAGATTTATTTTATTTATACATACAAGCTGGGGTACAGGCCAGAGGCGTGGGGCGGCAACAGGGTTCACCAGAGACAGAGCGGGTAGCAGAACAGGCAGATCAGAACTACACTGCTGAGGGGAGCAGCAGGCGGGGCAGGAGAGGTCTGCTGCACCATGTGGGATTCTCCCTGGCTGGGCGTCGAACTCACGTCACCGCTGCCGACAGCTCCACAGCGCAGCGCTTAACCGCTGCGCCACCAGGGAGGCCCAAAGCATTTATATGTTATGATGTGGAAATGCAGCATCTGACCAGTATGACTTTTTCCCTACCACTCTACTTTGGCAAGGAGCATATGCTTTGAATTAAAGTTCATATTGACAAGGATGTGATAAAGTGAGTTGTTCTAAGGTTGGATAGTCAGATATAATATTCTATAAGATAATCATAAACCAGTTTTTTTGTTCTTTTTTTTTAAAGATTTATTTTATGCATGTGAGAGTTGGAGTATAGGCCAGAGGTGTGCAGGTGAGAGTATTCACCAAGGTCAGAGTGGGGAGCAGAACAGGCAGATCCACTGAAATACACTGCTGAGGGGAGCAGTGGGTGAGACAGGAGAGGTCTGCTGTGCCATGTGGGAAGCTCCCTAGCTGGGTATCGAACTTGTGCTACAGTGGCTGCAGATAGCCTCATAGTGCTGAGACTTAACCCCTTGCACCACCAAGGAGGCCCCAGTTTTTTTGTTCTTAACCAATATATTTTGCAGAGAAGCATTTGGGAAATTTAATGCCACACAATTCTGTAGAATTTTGGGGAGTAAACAGTATTCTCCAGATGGAGACACATCATTGTAAAGAGGTTTGGACTGGATGTCAGATGTCTAGCTATACAATTTGCTTTCTACTGGTCTTGACAAAACACTTGACTATTTGAAATTACAGTTCCTTTATATTTTAAATGGGATGAATTGTTTTCATTAACAGCTTCACAGGCCTTTGTAAGGGTCAGGTATGATGCCCAAAGAAGCTAAAGTGCTACATGAACGTAAATCTTTTGTATTATTTGCATCTTCCCATTTTCCATACTGGGGGATAGTTTTGTCCATTTGTGCTACACAGAGAAATAAAAACTGAATTTATTAGAGTGAAAACATCTTTATATGGGCTCCCGGCAAGCACACCCTATTTGTTGTCTGATTCTAAAAAAGCATTTCTCCATAAATAGTTGTTTTTGAAACAAAGGGCTTTCCAACTCATGAGACTGCAATCACGTTAGATAAGCATGCCCTCCAAAATGCTGTCATTGTTAATCAGACCTTAGAAATAGATGTTGAATAACAGAATTTTGAAATGGAAGAAAAAATATGTCTCTATATTCTGGCAGGCTTGTGCTCACATATGAATGAGAACAGACATTCTCAGACAATATTATCAAAAGTTCATGAGCAATAATTGTAGACTTCACTTGATTCCCCATTTTGCCAGTTTCTCTCAAGACCAAATGTGAAAAACGCATCTGAAATATATTAAATGTGCTATCCAGAAAGCATCATGGTAGATAGATTCTTTAAAACTGTTTTCAGACTCAATTGAAGATTTACTACATGAAGAGGTGGAGATGATTGTAAAATCTGTCACAAGAAATCCGTCATTTAGCTTCTATATGTCTAAATGCTAATTAGCTGGCAGGTGCTATATATATACATATACACACACACACACACACACACACACACCGTTTCTTTCTGAGAATCTTTGTATATAGACACACACATATGTATTATATAAATACATATAATTTCACTATATACAGTATATAAATGTGACAGGCACACACATGATTTTTTTTTTTTTTCAATCTTCCAACTACTAGGCATCACTCTATTCTACTAAGTATTGCTTACTGGAATTTTAGCCTTTCAAAATTCGTTAGAAGAATTATTTAAATAGTATCATCTATAAGTCAAAAATAAATTTTTAGTTTGCCTGGGACAAACCCAGTTTAAGGCAACTATAGACATCTTCAAAATATGTTGCATCTGGGCCTCCCCGGTGGCGCAGCGGTTAAGCGCTGCGCTGTGGAGCTGTCGGCAGCGGCGACGTGAGTTCGACGCCCGCCCAGCCAGGGAGAATCCCACATGGCGCGGCAGACCTCTCCTGCCTCACCCGCTGCTCCCCTCAGCAGTGTATTTCTGCTCTGCCTGTTCTGCTATCCGCTCGGTCTCTGGTGAACCCTCTCGCCGCCCCGCGCCTCTGGCCTGTACCCCAGCTTGTATAGATAAATAAAAATAAATAAATAAATCTTTCAAAATATGTTGCATCTACACAACCGTGTTGGTAAGTTTTTGATATATCAATAAAACATTTATTGACAGTTTAGTTTGCACTAATATTCTGAATAAAGCCATTGCAATGGTAGACAACAAGGAGAAAATTAACACCATCAGGACTGTATAAATGATGAGACATCTTTCACATATTGTCTTCACTGGTATTTGCATTTCTTCCTTTACATCAAACATTATTTTTATTATTTCATTTGCGGCTAAGCAGAACCATCAGAAACTAACCTAAATTTATAAAAACAGAGAGTTGAAATGGAAGGAGCTGTCAAATAAATATGTCAATTTAACTCCAAAGTCCATTACACCTCATTCTGTTCCCAGAAGTAGAGATCTGACCTCCACCCTCTAGTCGAATAGATAGAGCCTATTAATACACAGGTAAATAAAGCATGGCTGCCATTGTGGTGCTATACCCACGCTCACAGGCGCACTAACCCAAACAGATAGGCTTAGGTCTTTTTGACATACTGAATTCTAGCATGAAGTTGCATTTGAAAAATGGGTTCCATTGCTCTAAATTCACCATCAAACCTATCAAACGTTTAAAGTCACTAGTCTGCTCCCCTAAAATTCTTTAAACTCCCTTATGGTGCAATGGGTTGAGTCTCAGCACTATGAAGCTATCAGGCAGCCACTTCAGCACGAGTTCAATCCCCAACTAGGGATCTTCCCACATGGCACAGCAGACTTTTCCTCCCTCCCCCACCACTCTGCTCAGCAGTGTATTTCAGTGGATCTGCCTTTTCTGCTCCCCACTCTGTCTCTGGTGAATCCTCTCACTCCCCACACCTCTGGGCTACACCCAGCTCTTGTATGCAAAAATAAATAGATCTTTAAATAAAATTAATTCCAAATCAAATGAGGTGATGAGTCCTCAGATTGAATAAAATCTAGGGAAATCTGTGTTTGTTTGTTTTTTTCCTGAGCATTCTAACCTCCTGACATATTTTTGAAGGTAAACAAAACATACTCTATTTCTACTTTATAAGAATGTGCACAGTAGTGGGGTTGGGGTTTGTGGCAATCACCTTACTCCTCCCCCACATTTGTTTCTTCTATATTAAAAGAACAGAATATTTAATTACTCTCTCCTTTGCTAATCTAATAATAATCTAACAATAGAAGATGTAATAATAAATGCCTGAACTATAGAAAGACAAGTTAACACAAGAAAATGCTTTAGGTGGTATTTACAAAATTTTGATTGAAGCTTTTCTCTTTAGGCCTGAAATTAATATTTCCTTGGACTACTTTACAGTAGGACATTTTTTTCTTTCTCTTTGCTATAATTTTAGTCCAATGAAAATAATGGTTCTTTCTTTCTCCATGCTTTTTCATTATGATTTGAGCCAGTGTAAATCTATATTTCTAAAATAATTATTAATATTACATCCAAATAATGGGAGAGTTAGACAATTCTAGCAATCTCACTGTTCACAAACTTTGTTTACATACTTGGCAGAAAATGACAAGACACAATACGCTATTCAGGATTAAGTTAAACACCAATTTCATATTCAAAGATGGTTGGATGGAGATACATGTACTAAATTTCACTTTTACTGCCACTTAGAGAAAAGCCTGCATTTGACCTTTATCTGAAATTATGGCAACTATTCTGAAGGGTGATGTTAGAATCCATAACAGGGGCTATGACCTAAACCATTCTCATGGCAATTACCTAATGAACATCTATTCTGTGCTAAGTACTATATTAGCTGTTGACAATCTGTGATAAAATTCTTAATCGCTACTCTATGAACTTTCAATGTAGTTTTGGTTAAAAGGACAGCTCAATAAGATACTAAAGTGAACTATGACATATGACACTGTCATGAAGTACCATACATTACGGAAATCCAAGAAGTTTCAGGGAACGTTTCCATGGAAAATACACAAATTAAATTAACAAAATCATAGGAAGTTAGCTGATGAAGGGGAGTGGGGTGAAAGTCAAAATTCAGGGGTAAGGGCCTCCCCGGTGGCGCAGCGGTTGAGCGCTGCGCTGTGGAGCTGTTGGCAGCGGCTACGCGAGTTCGACGCCCGGCCGGGGAGAATCCCACATGGTGCGGCAGACCTCTCCTGCCTCGCCCGCTGCTCCCCTCAGCAGTGTACTTCTGATCTGCCTGTTCTGCTCCCCACTCTGTCTCTGGTGAACCCTCTCGCCGCCCCACGCCTCTGGCCTGTACCCCAACTTGTATGTGTAAATAAAAAATAAATCTTTAAAAAAAAAATTCAGGGGTAAGTATATAAAGGCAGGGCAACAAGAAAAAGGAAGGTAATTTCCATTTATTTCATCATATATGGAGCACAGAGGAAGACAGAAATAAGTGAAGTAAGAGTAGCAGGCAGAGCATAAACTTCCAAAAATTTTCATTCCAAGGCAAGATATTTAGAACATATTTTACACTGTCGGAAATCCTTAGGATTGTCTTAAGGAGACTAAAATAGGCATACCAAACTTTTTAAATTTTCACTCTGAAAATTACTATTTTTTACTGGCAAGACTACAATTTCTATTTTCCTTTTTCACATATCTTTATTTAAGAATGTGAATACATATGAGACCTATAAGCTAACATTTCTTTTTTAAAGACAAAGGGTCTTTATTGTAGCAGAAAGGAAAAAGAATTGAAACAGTCATTTCTAATTTTTTTCATCACTCAGGATGCTTTCTGCATTCACTCCATTATAGAGACATCATGCTTTAAATGATTTTCTCAACCAAATATGAAATCATAATTTCCATTTTAAATAACAAAGAATAAATGTAGACACTTTCTCAACGTGTAAACCATGGCAAGAGAAAGAGCATGGCTGGATTCCTATCAGAGGTAAATTAATGTGATACTTTAACTGGTGAACTATATGCAGATATTTTTATATCTTTTAGGTATTTGGATATTTGTACAATAGGTTTTGGATTCATGTAAGGCTTATTCAAATTGACAATTCTACAGATTGTTGAATCCATGAATATCATTGTGTTAAAACCACATGACACAAACAAAAACATCAATTTCATAGATAAAAACAATGTTTTTTTTCCCTGATGAAATGCTAAGTTTAAAGAGATTGTTATGAGATGGATTTTACAGATGGGCTGTTAAAAAAACAGGAAGATTCCATGAAAAAAAAAATATTAGGGGGCCTCCCTGCTGGCGCGGTGGTTGAACGCTGCGCTGTGGAGCTGTCGGCAGTGCACGATGCAAGTTCAACGCCCAGCCAGGGAGAATCCCACATGGTGCAGCAGACCTCTCCTGCCTCACCCGTTGCTCCCCTCAGCAGTGTATTTCTGATCTGCCTGTTCTGCTCCCCACTCTGTCTCTGGTGAACCCTCTCGCCGCCCCATGCCTCTGGCCTGTACCCCAGCTTGTATGTATGTATAAATAAATCTTTAAAAAAAAAAAAAGAAAAAAAATATAAGGACTAGTGGGAATAGGCTTAGATTTACAACATCTTCTTTCTAATGTATATATTTAAGAAATCTACCTGAGATATTAAGCTAGGATTTCCTTTAGGATAAAGAACATATTCTGGGCCTCCCCGGTGGCGTAGCGGTTAAGAGCTGTGCTGTGGAGCTGTCGGCAGTGGCGACGCGAGTTCGACACCTGGCCAGGGAGAATCCCACATGGTGTGGCAGACCTCTCCTGCCTCGCCTGCTGCTCCCCTCAGCAGTGTATTTCTGATATGCCTGTTCTGCTCCCCGCTCTGGCTCTGGTGAACCCTCTCGCCACCCCATGCCTCTGGCCTGTACCCCAGCTTGTATGTATACATAAAAAATAAATATTTAAAAAAAAAAAAGAACATATTCTAGGGCATAATAAAATTCTCAAACACAAAATAAAAAGGGATGTTCACTGTGACCCTTTAGTATAATGAAAAGAAGAAAAAACAAAAGAACAATAACAACAGTATCAAACAAACAACTTCAAAACAGAGCAGAGTTAAATCATCACTAGGGCAGAAGTAGAAATGGTCAGTGGGACTCCATGGGAAATGGAGAATGCCAGAGAGAAATCTGGGAAAAGTTCTGCCTACCCAATAAAAATAAAGAAAATGTTTAGGAATCTATCTGTCTGTCTGTCTGTCTGTCGGTCTATCTATCTTTCTATCTAACACTTTGTAGACAAGAACAATTCATTTATAACTTTGTAGTTTTAAAAATCCACCTGTATTATTTGGTTTTATTATGAAGTATCATTTAGCATTATTTAACAAAAAGAGGTTTTAATTGAATAAGCCCTAGGTTAGAGCACAGGCTCATTATTGATATGTGCTTCATGTGCTATACATTTTCAGGGTTCTTTTAGCCACATCAAGCATGTCCTTATAATTTGGTTGCAATTCCTTGAAGTCCATGCCTTTGTTCCAAGAGTATTTATAAAGCACAGGGGTATTTATAAAGCAAACTTGATGTCATTGTTCCAATGGGCAAACACAATGCAAGGAACATATAGCACATTTTTTTTCATCAATGCATCTTTCCAATGCATTTAAAGTGTTTAATTTATAAAACCAGCTTTTAATAAGATGTCGGTAGTTCTCACATTTGATGTAAATGCAAAATTGGGTCTGTCAAAGCTGAGGACCTCAAGCATGATCTATCATTTTTAGTATCTCCTACTGCCCAATTCATTATTAACGTTCAGCAGGGTTTTTTGTTGTTGCTTGTTTATTTATTTATTTTTTTTCATAGAAGAACTGGGGTGTAGGGCAGAGATGCAGGGCATTAAGCAGTTTTCGATGTCACTTAGGAAATGACTGGAGTCTTTGAGAAAGCTGACTGAAGTACACCGGGTATTACTTACAGCATGTTGGCAGCATTGAAAAAACTTTTAATTTAGGCAATGACAAGTACGATACAAAGGCAAATAAATTAACTTTCATTATTTTCATTTTTTGAACTAATATCAATTACTATCCTGAGATATTTGGATTAGAAATAAATAGCAAAACCAAAATAAATAAAAAAAACTTCTCTTTTTTCTATTCTGCCACTTTCTTGGTAGAAAAACTTGGGCATTCTTGACATCTTCAGGTTTTAGGGATTTCATATATATATATAAATTGTGCATAATTTCATCTGCTTTCTTTCTTGATTATAAAATTTCTACACTTTTTTAAAAAGTAAACATTTATAGGCTTTCAAGATTCAATATTGATATAAATATCCTTTAAAGATAAGTATGATAGCATCAAGATGTTATGAAGATTATATGATGAATTTCTATCTAGCATGTTCAAAAGAAAGTGGTATGTGTGAAAATATAAAAAAGTGAGTAAAGCAAGTAATTGTGGTTTGACTGAGTAGAGATCATTATACCTGTCCTAAGTTTGATTTTAAGTATCAAAAAACGACATGGGAAAACAATTTTTAGGTACTGTGATTTTGTGATTCTTAATAAACATTTTGATCTTCATTCCTTTTTAGCATAGAGCTCCTATAATCCTTGGAATTTCCTAAGTGGTAAGAAACATAAAGGTGTCTTTGCTATGTTAATGAGGTGACTTTTTAAGGTGGAATATACCAGCCTTGTGAATGGAGGGTGGAGACAGACCCAACACTTGACCTTTGGGGAGGGGATGGGACTGGAAGATCAGTTGCCAATGGTCAATGATTTAATCAATTGTGCCTATGTAATTAACTTCCCTGAAAACTCAAAGGACCAGGTTAGATTAGTATCCAGCTGTTCCTGAGTTATACTGTTACAAGGCCACTGAAAGAAGCACCCCAGAACCCCCAAGCCTGCCTGTTCTAAATAGGTTCTGTCACCCGCCGTCTCAAGACAAAACATACTCTAGCGCATAAGACCTTTAATGGAAAGGAACTTTAATACAATTATGTGCAATACAGAAAAGACAAAGAATGGACTCTCCAAATCAAGCACTTGAAGTTACCCATCCCCTTGTGGGTAAATGCTCAGCCAAACAGGGTTGGCCCAAAGCAGGGCAGCTGAGGCCAAAAAGTCTGCCACATATCTAAGGCACCTCCTGGTGGGGACCCATTGGAAAGGGGAAGAAGGGGCGCAGCACAACTGAGACAGAATTTACAAAATAAAAGCTGTTATTTTTCACTTCCCCATATGTCTCTCTCCCACATCTGTTTCAATCAGTCCAAGACGAAGAATCAAGCACAGATTCTTTACCTGTCTCTCTCTGCTCCATGTACCTCCTCTGGGTCTCCGTCTGGCTCCTCATCCTTCTTCCTTTTTCTCCAGTTTCCTTTCTAGTTCCTTCTTCTCCCTGCTTAGCTCTACCCTTCCTTGGGTAGGGCAGGGAACTTGCCCTTTCTCTGAGGACGACCATGGTACAATATCTCTTTAAAATAAACCGGTATGATGTAGTAAGTTCAGTGTTTCTCTGGGTTCTGTGAGCTGCTCTAGAAATTTATTGAACTCAAGAAGGGGTTCATGGGAATCTGTGATTTATAGTCAGTCTGTCAGAAGCACAAGTTACAACCTGAGGTCTAACTGACATCTCAGGTGTTGATGGGGGTGGGGTGAGGTTCTCTGGTGGGACTAACCCCTTAAACTATGGGATCTGACATTCTTTCCTGGCAGAGAGTGTCAAAATTGGGTTGAACTGTTTTTGCTTGTTGGTGTAGGGAAAAACCCTTCACAAACATTGAAATTGGGTCCTTGGGCTATTTATATACACTAAAAACATTGGGGATATTATGCAGTATTTTTTTCCCCTCATGTCCATGAGAAAGAGAACAAAACAAGAAACACAATACACATGGGCATGATAATGTCACGGCTTCCAACACTGATCTTCTCTCAATGAACAGAATCCTTGAGAGTATGTTTTACTGAGTCATGAAACTAGAACCAACAGACTTTTACGAAAAGCAAAGCATGTCATTAAGAAAAAAGATAAATAAAAAAAAAATAAGGAAACAATCGATAATTGGAATAATATGAACACATTCATTTTGTGTAATGTTGTACTATAATTATTTAAAACAGATCTCATCCCACTATCAATGATTATTTCATTTCTTATTTTACATGAAAGTGATGTGTTCTTACCCTTCCAATTATGAATTACATTCCTTCTTAACTTTTTTTCTTCCTAAACTGGTGCTCTAAATGATTATGATTATATATAAAATTCATTTGAAAATTATAGATAATATATGACAATTTGGCTTGAGTTTAAAACCTCTCATTTTCTCCATTTTCTGAGTAACACAAGAGCTGTATGTTGGGGGGTGGGCAGCAAAAATCATTATTCTTAGTTCAGTATTGAGTATAATTTCTAATAAAATAAGTAAAATTATACTCAATGCTAAAAACCTTTTAATGCTATTCTTTGCAAACTTGAGTAAAAGACAGTCCTCCAATCTCAAAAAAGGTCTGTAATTTTAAATGTTTAGCTAAAAATGGCTCTATTCTTTGTACCATCAGAACATTTTGTGGGAAATGTTTCATATGGGTTAGAAATGTTGGAATATTAGTCAGTCATAGAAAAAAGCAAATTTTACCATATACTACAGCATGAATAGACTGTGAGGGTATTATGCTAAGTTAACTATGTCAGACAAAGACAAATATTGTGTGAACTCAACTCACGGATACATAACATCTAAAAAAAAGTTGAACTAATAGAAGCACAAATTAGAATGGTAATTTCCAAGATCTGGAGGTGAGGGGAAAGGGGAGAAATTGATGAGAAGGTATAAACTTCCAGCTACAGAAAAAATAAGTTCTGTGGCTCTAATGAACATCATGGAGTCTACACCTAACAATACTATAATAAGTAATTTAAGTTGCTAAGAGAGTAAACCTTAAATATTCTGACCACAAACAAACAAAAATAGAAATAAAAGGTTAACATGTGAGATGACAGATGTGTTAGCTAACATTATTGTGCTGATCATTTCAACACACACACACACACACACAAACACTGCGATATATAAAATCATCACCTTAGACTTTCACAATGCATTATGGCAATTATACTTTAATAAAACTGAGGATAGGTAAAGGGAATGTAGGACTAGCAGATCCAAAGCAACGGGACAAGAGCTGATACCTAAGTGAGAATGCTATATACCTTTTATATCTTTTGCTCTGAAGGACATTTTCTGCGTTAGATTTTTTTTAGATTTGTTGGAGTTATCAATGCTTTTGAGGAGTTCACTGCTTTATATGGCAACTAAGATGTATTCATTCTGATATTAAAATCCTGAAATCTCAGTTCTGGAAAAGTTATGTAAGCTTTTGGACATATTGCTAAACATTTCTAGAACTTTAGATTCCTTTCTATACAATGTAAGAAGTAGAGTATCAAAGTATTTAACAGGATTGCTGGGATTATAATTTACCTGTAAATTGCAAAATAAATTCACAAGGTCTGGGTTTACTACTTACAAACCTTTACCTTGAATCTTTTCCACAATTTGGGGGATGAAAACAATGGAGACTTTTGACCAAACATTCATAGATTCATAGATACACTGTGGCGGATTTTAAACAAACAAATTCATAAATAGGAGTTTGAGTTCAGATCCATTATTGAATATCAAAAAGTAACCCTGGATTATTTCAGGGGTTATTTTTTCTAACCTTAGCATTACGTTTTGTTTTGTTTCTTTTTATTATTACTTAAATATAAAACTCAATCAAATTTCAGTGTGAATCACTTTCTTCTGATATCCCTGAGGAAAAAAGTAATAAATTCTGTTATATCATGGGATAGAAGTGAGATACCTCATCACTCTAATCTGTGAGCCTTAGCAGTGAATTTATACACAATACATACACATGTACATACATACACAAAGTTATATCCTATTTATATCAGATAAATTTACCATTCTGCTTCAAATCCCCAAATCAAAGTCAAATAAATTGCTGTTGCTAAATTAGCTTTGGTGGGTGAAAATTTTATTACTGGTCCATAATAAGATAAATGTAAGTATTTAGTGAATTTACAATCCTTTTTCAATACACTAATCTCATTTTAATTTTTATTGGATTCTATAAAATTATCAGCCTAACAAAGAACTGGAATTACAAAACAAAACAAAAAAACATCTTGTGCCTCTCCAGATAGTTTGTGAATTTCAGATTCGACTGCTACCCAGATCTTTTATTTTTTTTTAATTTATTTAATTAATTAATTAATTTATTTTTAAGATTTACTTATACATACAAGCTGCGGTACAGGCCAGAGGCGTGGGGCGGCAAGAGGGTTCACCAGAGACAGAGCGGGTAGCAGAACAGGCAGATCAGAAATACACTGCTGAGGGGAGCAGCGGGTGAGGCAGGAGAGGTCTGCCACACCATGTGGGATTCTCCCCGGCTGGGCGTCGAATTTGCGTCGCCGCTGATGACAACTCCACAGCGCAGCGCTCAACCGCTGCGCCACCAGGGAGGCCCCCAAATCTTTTATTACAAAAGGATGAACTTTACTGGAAAGGAAAAAGCATACAATCATACATTGTACAAAAATGAACAATGATGTAAATACAAACATTTATATATATGTATATGTATGTGTATGTGTGTGTACATATACACACACATATACACACATATACATGCATATATAAATATACACAGATACACACATATATACATACATATACTCATATACATACATATATACATATACACACATATATATGTGTGTGTGTGTGTGTGTGTATATATAAATTTAAAAAAAGGACCAACTTTGCCTGTCTCTAGCTTCTCAGCCCACTCTTCCTCTTGTCACATTGCTCTCCTTTTGTGTGCTGTGGCCTTCCCAGCTTATCATTATTACTTTTTTTTTTATTATGCTTCCTCTTCATCTTTTTTTAATTTTTTTATTATTCATGTCCTTTATATTACTGTGATTTTCCTGTAGGTTACCCACCACTAATTCATCCGTGAACCATCACCACAGTCCCTTGTGCCCTTTTCTCCCCCTTCTTGAGCCCTTATCTTCCTCCTCCATTGCTGAATGTCATTTTCTTATTTGGTTCTCCTATATTCCTGCTATAAGTGAAACCATTCAGTATTTTTCTCTTTCTTTCTGGCTTATTTCACTGAGCATGATCCCTTCTAGCTCCATCCATGTTGCTGCAAATTACATGTGTTTATCTTTTTTGAATGCTGAATAGTATTCCATTGTGTATATGTACCACATCTTCTTGATCCAATCATCTATTTTTGGGCTTCCCAGCTTATTACTGTCATTTGTGTCCTCTGTGCAGTTGGAGCTGTGAGAGTGTATGGCTGTCTGTGTGTGTAGGTGTGTGAGTGAGGGTGGGAGGCCAAAGGTGTGTTTCTGGGTGTGATGCTCTCCCCAGAGACTGGTCTGCACTTGGTCATTAGAGACAATTCTATCTAGAGACACCATGCTTCCTGCTGAACTTCTCCATGCAGTTCACATTTTATTGTATAGTCACAGTCTAGTTTTTTTGCAGCACTCAAGAGGCTGTGAATTATCTGTTTTAGTTGTTACCCAATTATTTTCTAATACTTCCATCTAGAAGAGGAGCCTCATGACAGGTAGTGTCTCGTACATTGTGTTCATTGCTCTAACCTTAGAACCTGGAATGTTGTCCAGAATCTATTGGGAGGACAACAAATAGTAGTTATGTGTTAGATATTGAATGTGGATATAGTACTTTATAGTTAAAAAAGTAATTTCACATAGATTATCTATTTCAACCCTAGCCATTGGAAAGCCATTACAATTTGAAAAAATATATTAAGTTGGGTGTGGTAACGCTCTTTACTAATGCTCTCCAAAACCTTTACTTTTGCCATAATTAAAACATGCTGATTAAAGGGCCTCCCTGATAGTGCAGTAGTTAAGTGCTGCGCTGTGGAGCTGTCAGCAGCGGTGACGCGAGTTTGACACCCAGCCAGGGAGATTCCCACATGGCGCGGCAGACCCCTCCTGCCTCGCCCGCTGCTCCCCTCAGCAGTGTATTTCTGTCCATCTGCCTGTTCTGCTACCCACACTGTCTCTGGTGAACCCTCTCGCCACCCCATGCCTCTGACCTGTAACCCAGCTTGTATGCATAAATAAATAAATCTTTAAAAAAAACCTTTGGAAAAAAAAAACATGCTGATTAAAAGAGAAGGTAAAGAATAACTTAAGATAAAGTGGAAAAAGATCTTGGGTGAAAAACCTGGATGGTACAATCAATCCAGGACAACCTAGAATTACTTTTTTTTTTTATTTGAGTTTTGACAAACTTCCCGGTCCATGTGAATTACAAATTCTTCATCTTTAAATATGAATGTTAGGTTTCCATTTCTAGGACCTATTAATAAATTATTACTGATAAGTTAATTCCAAACTTATGAACCAATTTAAATTATTTATGTTATCTATTTTCAAAGAAAAATCTCTCTCCCTTTCAATAATTGTAAGCATATGTTCTCTATATAACTGCATATACATGTACATATAATATATATAAATGTATACAGACATATGAATATACATAATTTAAAATTACATCTATACATACACATACACACTAAAGATAGATTTTATTTTTATCACCAAATTCTAATTTTACCTGCTGAGAAAGTATTTCTCAACCTCAAGCAATTTTTACTTAACTTTGAAAAATATTATTCACCATTGAGGCCATAATTGTAAATCTAACTCTCCATCTAGCATTCTTAGCGATTTACTGACTGCTTAATTTGGTAGTTCGGGACCTATTCATAATTATAATAAAAAATACATGTTAGAACACATTTCTGAATGACACAGTTATTTAGTGACTTCCATTTCCACTGGCTAGGAACAGCATTATTGTCAGCATTTAGAGAGAATTATTGACTTGCTGAATATGATACAAAGGAAAGCATGTAGTCTATATGGAATTTCTACACATTCACCCTGATTCCTGTTTCCTATCCTAAATTTTACATATTTTCTGAGTCATGTCTTCTTTTATTTAGTTCATAGTCAATCTTAAAATGAATTTAACAGCTCTATTATAAAAATCAACTTGGTTTGAGTTAAAATAAGGAAATTACAAATGACTGGTCTATAGTAAAAATATTTATGCATTAGTTAGATTTCAGAAATATTTCCCTGGTGGGTATTTTAACATGACTGGGTTAAATAAAAGTCTACAGAATTGCTTTTTCTAACTCATATTTATAATAGGAAATGTCCCTCATAATAAAATCAGATAACCCAATTTTCTCAGGAAAATAACATATACATGGGAAAATATAAAATAGTCTGGCTATCTTATAAGAGTACTATTGGCAAAATCTCTCTGCCATACAAACAGATAATGATTTATTTATTAGCTCTGTAATTATTTCCTAAGGGCCTGCATTTGTGAGCATTGGCAATGTACATGAGATTCTAAAACAAATAAGTATATTTTCTAAACATGCTCAAAACATACTCCTGGTTATGGTAAGTGTCAGCTGCACGACAGTTGAGTAGATTATGGAAATGCATGGAAGGGTAGCTGGTATGGTCACAGGAATCATTTTATAATGCTGGCTTTTGAGATATGGATAGGAGTTTGTCTAGCAAAAATAACAGGAGGGCATTAGATAGTATACCAAGAAATGTAATTACATACAGTTCATTGGGTAGAACATATACAAACTGAATAGGAGGCAGATGAAAGTAAAGTATAATGAAAATTAACTTTAAACCCTCCCATGAGGTCAGTTTGGGAATGCCAAATGAAGACTTTCTAAGAAGATATAAGAAAGTTCAGGAAAGATCTCATGTGCCATGACTAGAAGTTTAAAAATTGATCCTGAATAATTGAAAGAGGAACCTGGCATGTTGAACATTTTGCACATTCTCATAGGTCTGTAATCTCTATGTGCTATGTTTAATTTTTATTGTTGTGACCAAAAGTTCTTCACTCTCTTTTATCCTCTCATATTTGCTTGCTTTGCTTAAAGCTAAAAACTGAAGTGACAGAAAAAAAATTTTTCTTTTCTCATGTCCTTCCCTCTTACAACTTCTCTAAAGTCAAATTTACCTTGACCTTTTAAGAACAGAAAAGAGCCTATATTTTGAGAAAGAAACCAACTTTGACTCCCACCGTTATCCCATCAATAATTCTATGACTTCAGGCTAGAATGGGGCAGGTGTTTCCAAAATATGGCTCCACTGTGACATTTCCTGTCATATAAAACAGAATGTGTCTCCTTAATATTATATATGGTAGGTAGAAGTATAAAGTGAAAAGAGTACATTGTTGTCCTTAAAACTTCCCCTCCTGGACCTCCCTGGTGGCTCAGGGGTTAAAGTCTCAGAACTATGAAGGTGTCCTCAGCCACTGCAGCATAAGCTTGATCCCAGCCAGGGAGCTTCCCACATGGCGCAGCAGACCTCGCCTGTCTCACCTGCTGTTCCCCTCAGCAGTATATTTCAGTCTATCCACCTGTTCTGCTTCCCACTCTGTCTCTGGTGAATCCTCTCACCCCCCGCACCTCTGTCCTACACCCAAGTTCTTGTATGTTTAAATAAATAAAAATATAGAAATAAATCTTTAAGAACAAAACATGTGTTTATATGTTCCCAAGAGCAGTAGAAACTGTATGTTATGCATGTGTATGTGTAGTATCCTTAATTGATTCCAATAAGATGGTAAAAACATATTAATTGATAAAAATTATTGATAACAATTTAGTAGTTTAAAAGCATATGTAATTAATCAAGAATTAGAAGATTTCTGAAAGTGGTGCTCTTTCTCCCTTGCATGTATGTGCACACACACACACACATATGCATACCTGTCTGTGAAATACAAACTTGTTAAACACGTACACACACAGAAGCTCAAGCATTCATTGCTGACCAAGAATTTCAATGTTTGACATTAATAATTTTTTTTTTCAATGAGCAGGCAAGAAGTACTTGTCCTGGAGCAGTCAGTTTGCACAAAAATAACGTGACAAGTTTCCCAAAGCAGATCAAAATCTTGCAAGAAAAGGATCTCAAGTGTGATGCTTTTACTGTTTAGTTTATTTTAACTCTGAAGTCTCTGAGTTTGTTATAGGTCTAACAGGAATCTCTGTTCCAACCAACAAAGCTAACAATGACAGAAGAAAGGTGGCTTTTATCATCCTCCCTTCCAATTCACCACCTTTGTATTTAACTAATATACACAAACATTTCATTTGAAATCCTATAATAATTTTCTGTTCATTAGAGTAAAATTTCCCAAATTATATTCTGAGTCACAAATTCAGGTATGTTCTGACCCTACCAATTGTGGTCCTGAAATAAATACACTTTAGAAACATTTTTTTTAAACATAATCCTTTCTTAGAAATTCACAAAATTAGATTCCCAGTAATGACATTTTGTTTGATGTGACAGCAGACTCTTTCTGCTCATACTATATGTACACACACAACATGATCACAAAGAGATCAATTTTTAGAAACACTGACCTAGAAACCACAACAATTTGTAAATCTGTTAGCATGACATTCAAGAACTGGAAGAATCTACACTAATCCTTATTTCATAACCACATTTCCTCTGAGATATTAAAATCTGGGAGAGTAGATTTCCTTGTGATATCTTCCCAAGCCTGTTTATACCACAGCTCAGCCTTTGCTTCCCGCCAACCCCCCAAACCACCCATCAGTCTCTCGGTGCACTCTGACCTCTGCAGACTCAAACTTCATTGGATTTTCTCTTATTTGATGCTTCATAAACACACTGAACACTGAACACACTGAATGTACTGTTGGGGTAGGAAGGTCATAGGAGAGTTTTGCAGGAGAGTTATAAAAAATATTATAAGTAATTTTGACAATCTCAAAAAAAGTATCAGGTAGAGGAGAATATGCTCCCAATTGTGGTTGAGAATTGACAAGGTATATAATAGAATCAGAGTCTCCGACCTGGATTCCAGAGCTTATTTTGCCACTTCCTACATCAGAAATCACAGTGTTCTTTATTTTTTTGTGTGTGGATTTATCATGTTTACAATGGAACAACACAGTCTCCCTCTGAGAACTTCTTTGCAATTAAAGTAAAATCAATGGTGTGAACGAGACTATCTCAAGTTTGAAGCAAATACAATTTTCATTTCAAACCATAAAATTAACAATGAAAATAACTAGTGTGTATTCTGATTATTATGTGACTCATTGTGCTATATCAAAAGAACATACAATATTTCATTAAATTCTACTAATCCACCCTTATTTCACAAATGAATAAAGCTATATTTCAGAAGTTAAATATGTGCCTGAAAGTCATAGAACAAGTCAGATGTGGAGCTGAGATTCAGAGATCCCATCTTAGCCAGTAAACCTTATTGAATGCTCTGAAAGGTTTCCAATCTATTACATAAATCTATTTATCCTCCCCAAACCCAGTACAGAATTGAGTATATCCTAGTTAGCAAAGAACTAACAGATTTATTTATTTGGAGATACAATGTCTTAGTGAAAACTCCAGCCTATGGAAGATACAATAGATACTTATCCAGTCAGCTGCTAGTTCTAATTAGATTGAATTCAATACTAAATCCATTGTTGTACAACACAGTCTATTAGTTTCCAGAATAGAAAAATCTACTCTCAAGGTACATTTGAATTGGAGTACATAATGTATCTATTACCAAGCACATGTATTAGTATATTTAGGGAACCAAAATTCATATACCTGAGTTTTTTTCTTTTTTTTTTAAGATTTATTTATTTAGGCATACAGGCTGGGGTGCAGGCCAGAGGCGTGGGGTGGCGAGAGGGTTCACCAGAGACAGAGTGGGGAGCAGCACAGGCAGATCGATGGAAATACACTGCTGAGGGGAGCAGCGGGCGAGGCAGGAGAGGTCTGCCGCGCCATGTGGGATTCTCCCCGGCCGGGCGTCGAACTCGCGTCGCTGCTGCCAACAGCTTCACAGCGCAGCACTTAACTGCTGTGTCACCAGGGAGGTCCAGTTTTCTTTATTTTTAATGAAGGGTTGAAGGGTTATTAAAACATTACTATTTTGAAACTTGATTTAACCTTCAAAATTACTATGTTCTAGTTTGGAATAGGTCAGGGCACAAGAAAAATGAGTAATCTAAATGTTAAAATGTTAGTGGCAGGGATGTGACACTTGTTTCTGCAGCTCAGAAATACTGGCAGGGATAGCACTGCCTTCTATTCTTTGAAATGACATACTTTGTGAAGAACTAGAAGTTTGAATAAATTATGGGTACTACATGATGGACAGAATTCTGGGTCAGATGGAACATGAAAATGAACTGAGGACAATCAAGACTGAATAGTCAAATATCTTGACCCAAATTCTGTGTAAGTTCTTTCTCAATGAGGGAATTTTTGCTATCTTTCTGTTGTTGCTCCAGTTGCTTTATTGCAGATTTTGAAGTTATCCATGGTAGAAAATCTCCCTGCCTTTACCTTTCTTCAACTAAAATAGCTATAAAGACTTAGTGAGAATTTACTAAGTCAATATTAAAGGAAGCTGAAGCCTAACAAAAGAGGGAACAAACGATTGAAGAGCATATAGTGAAGGAGATAAATTGAACTCAAATCTTCCCATGCCCATTTTCATCAGTTTTTGCTTCTTTTTTATAACATAAAGGTTTAATAAGATGTAGTGACTCCTCTATCGTCCTTGTAATTATATTTGTTTATTTAGAGCTTTAAATAAACCTAATGACTTTTAGATTATGTTTAGTTATTATTGATTATTATCTCTATTATATAATATTCATCACTACTCTGGGTGGTAAATATAGAACCATTCACAGATGATTAGCTGAAGTTCAGTGAAGCTAAATATACAAAATGTTCATGCTCTCTGGGATCCCTTTTAGTGTGGATATTGCAATGTGATAATCCTGGAGCCAGCAACACCAGAGGAGAATTCCTGCAACTACTATAACAGAGGGCAAAAAGTGATAGGGATTCAGAGGGTTTCTATAGCTTAACCAGAGACAAAGAGAGGGTAATTAAGCAAGCCATGACCATATCCAGAGTTACAGTATTAACTAAAACAGTCACCAACTAAAAAAATCAGGGGCCAGTAAGAACAGAAAACATGAAGTATACAAGGACTAGATGGGATGGGTCCCTGCAGACTGGATGGGAATTGAACACATCACTTAAATCCATATCTTCACCCTGCTCAGGTCACCTGATGCTTTCTTCACCCCAAACTCTTTGAAGGTTTTGGTACAGAAACCATAACACCTGGATAGCCATCCCCAAACCTAAATACTGCTTATCTAAAAATTTTTTTTTTAAAGATTTATTTATACAAGCTGGGGTACAGGCCAGAGGCGTGGGGCGGCGAGAGGGTTCACCAGAAACAGAGTGGGGAGCAGAACAAGCAGATCAGAAATACACTGCTGAGGGGAGCAGCGGGCCAGGCAGGAGAGGTCTGCCACACCACGTGGGATTCTCCCGGGCTGGGCGTCGAACCTGCACCACTGCGCTGCCGAAAGCTCCACAGCGCAGCGCTCAACCGCTGCGCCACCAGGGAGGCCCCTGCTTATCTAAAATGTTTGTTTTGCCCTCCTTTATGGCTCTAGTCCCCTTATTTAGGGGGAAACTCAGTTCTGTGCACATTAGGAAATCTAGCTTCTTCACAGATAAATTATATGTTGTGCATTCTTTTCCTCTCAAACTTGAATTCTATATTATGTTGCATTTTGCTACTTGTTCAATAGCCAATAGAATTAACCATTTTGTTGTCACAGTATACAATTTTCAAAACTAGATCACAGTCTATAGAGACTTATTGCACTTAATTATTTTTATTTCAGAAACTCTAAGTGCTATTTTTTTTCTTTAAGTGTAGCTAATTTAGAACTCACAACAATTGGTGTATTATGTTAATATGTATCAGGGATGATGATGATGATGGTGATAAGCTATAATAGAAGAGGTTATTCATCAAAATATCTCCTACACTGTAATTGTTGATGAATTACACTGGTCAACAAATTTTTACAAAAGTCATATCACTGAAGTAAAATTAGTCATTTCCTATCAGTTTGTATGTGTTCAACACAAATATGACGGTCAAATTCAAATTTTGGCTCTAGTTTTTTTGTAATCTGCAATAAATGGATGTTTACATCAGAAAATGCATGCCAATAGTAATAGGCCTATAGTTAATACCTGTAAAAAATCAAGTCATAGACTACTTCTTAGATTTCTTCACTTGCCTCTTGTACAGCTGTTCAGGAGCATCTCTGGGGAGTGTCCGGCAGTAGTCAGCCAGCATTGTAGTGGGCCATTTTCCCTAGTATCTTTGTTCCATTGATACGACATCTTGATGAAAACATTCGCCATGTTCATCACTAACCATACCACAGTTTTCAGGGAAGAAATCCAGATGGGAATGAAGGAAGTGGATCTTTAGAGACATATGGCAGCCAAGTTTCTGATACTGCATCAGCATGTCTTCTACTAGTTCCTTGTAGTTTTCTGCCCTAACATTCCCAAGAAAGTTTGTAGACATTAGGCGAAAAGCATCCCCTGCTTGTTTTGCATCACCCCGCAGCAAGTTGTTGGACCGGTTATCTCAACGCAGACGGAATATTTGGGTAGACTATTCTTGATTTATTTTGCTTTGTTATTCTGCTGGAAAGAGGAGGAACCAAGCAGAAGTAACAGTCTTTTATCTGGTTGCTTGGCTCTCTCCATACCATGGGGACTGCAAATGGCATTGATGGTCTTTTGCCATTGAACCACTGTGAAAGCTGTGTTGTACATGGAGCACAGTATATATGCGGGGCCCAAGGCTTGTCTTGCTCACCAACCTTGCATCTGAGTAAAGATGAGAAGCCTTCTTCACTTGAGAAGTGATACTTTTCTTCTGGTTGGCAAATATTACTTCCCCACAAATAGAGCAGAAATTGTCCACACTATTAACACACTTTCGAGGCATTAGTGCTCTATATTGTGCCTAAATGAATAAAACAATAACAGTTCTATGGATCAGTAGCTTAAACTGTCTCGCACAAAGTGAGAAATATTTTCAATGCTCAACCTTTCTGACAGGGCTAAATATAATGCACTGCTGATGTCAGCTTATTTCAGCAGCTGCCTGGCAGTAGTATTGCATTGCATCAGGAAATGATGCAATGAACTCTGGATGATGTGTGTATGATGGTATTATGCAATGCAATTCAATATTACATCATTCTAGGCTGATTTAGGATGTTGTTGCAGTCCTACTGGATAAATTTACATGGTGAAACATATAAATGAACTATATGTAATGTCTTCAAAATGAGAGCTAATAAAAATTTTTCAGGGTTATATGCATGTTCAGTACACCAAGATACTACAGATTCGGCCTTTTAAAGTCAGTTTGATCTCCTGTTGACCAGTGTTATTTATTAGTAACATATTTTAGTTTTTTGAGTATTTCAATAGTAAAGGGCAAATCCTTTACCCCAACATACATCTATCTATCTATCTATCTATCTATCTATCTATCTATCTATCTATCTATCTATCTATGTATCTATCATCTATACACACACACACACACACACACACACACACACACATATATATAATTGGTCATATCTCTATATTTACATTCACTTTCAGAAATTGTATAGGAAGTTCCCCTATTTCTAGAATCCCGATTAATAGTATGTCTCCATTTTATAGGTGATTATTTCAGCTTATAAATGTGAAATGGACCTTACTGATCAGTAAATACCCATAAATACTCACGTAAATGAGAAATGGTGTTTTCTAGATGGGAAAATCCAGAGTCAAGGCCCGTGGTGCCTGCTCATACACCACATACCCCTTGGCATTTCTCATTCTACCTGCAAAACCTGATGCTGCCAGTCACTGTAAGTTGTCTCCTATCAACAATGTATCTAACTAAATATCTCTTACTATTTGTTTGGAAAACATTTTGTTTCTCATGTCTATTACTCTATTTCTATCCTATAGGGCAGGATTGAGGGAAATGAATGTACCACAGGAGAGTGCTACAGGGATTATACATAGGAGATTCATAGGAAAGTCCTACAGGAATAGACTGAGTAAAAAAATTGACAACACTAACACATTTAGAACAAGTAAAAATGTTTTGCTTTTGTTAAAAAAAAATACAATAGTAGTGAAATTATTAGAAAAGCTCAGAGGCAGCACATCTCACTTTCACTCAGGTTCATAGACCTACCCACGAAGCCAGAGTTCCCTTTGGATTTGGCCATAGCACAGACAACTCAGTGCGTGTCTTGATGCACTGTCAGATACTTCTCTAGCCAGTGAGTGATCAGTGGGTCTCCTAGATGATGCTGAAGAGACCATCGCCAGTTCTCATTCTACAGATATCATCTTTTTAATGGGGACAACTTTGAGAAAATTTTGAAGAACCTAAGAGAACACACATCAAATCATAAGATGATTTCAAATGAACTAAAACCAGTATTTCTTATCCACATTGAGAGGTTTCTGATGAGTAAAAGCCTCCTCCAACTCTGCCATTTCTTTTCTACTAAATAACAGCGAAGGTAATGATAACCCAGAATATTTTAGTGGCAGTTGAGAGAGTTATAAACACAGTAAGCTTTATAAAGTGGCCTCTTCAGCTTATCATCAGGTAATAAAAAAATAACTGATTTTTAGTCACCATACAAGGATCCAGACACTATTTTAAGCACTTCAGATATCTAAACTCATATACTTTTCCTAACAATTTCAAGAGGTACGTTCTAGTAGTATCTTATCTTATTTAAAAAAAAAAATGAAAAGAAGGTGCATAGAATTCTACTAGGAGTAACTTGTTTTCACTGCATGGATGGCTTTTCAGAAATGTCTCACATTAAGGAAGGAAGATGGCTGTGATATGCTTGCAATCACTGCAAATGAGTTGCACCCAGTGAAACGGAATTGCCCTCAGGAAAGGGGATAAACTTTGGGTGAGACAATTCCTTTTGTTGAGAGCCATTAGAGGGGAAGTATACAGCTATTAGCTCTGAGCAGCCAACAATTCCAAGTACTAGGCAAATTGATGCCGAAGTCCTACATATGTCTGTCAGCAATGTACTGGCGCATCCTCTGTAGCCATGGATCAAGTGGTGAGTGAAGAGATGACTGGAATATATTTGTTTGATTTATCATCTGAACAAGAACAGTTCTTCCATTTTCTTAGGGTTGTATCTGTCATATTCACTATGTTGAGATTTTTGTCTTTCATTTGAAAAAAGAAATACAAACTGAATTATCATCAAAGAATATTCATATGTTCAAAATGATGAATATGGAACATCAGAGCCAACCAGTGGAACAGGAAATATGAGGCTTTTAGTGAACACAAAGTCTGGTTACCCGAGACAAATAGGAGGAAATGGATTATCTCAAAATAGCACCACAAAGGAATATAACACTAGAGACAATACTGAAATTGGATTATAATAAACTAGAACAATAGAGGAAGAAGAGGATTGCTATATAGACTAACTGAATCCCCTTTTTTTTCTAAACTGGCAGATTCTTTGATGGTATAATCACATCTTTATTCCTGGTTTCTATTGAGATAACTAATTAAAATCATAGAAAATCTCTTATGGCACAATTGTTCAGCCACACTATTGTCATTCTCTCTAGAACATGCTTTCACATTTTTTTTCTCCTGTATGATTGGCTGAGAATTTTCCAAACATTTAAGTTCTGGATTGGTTTTTCCTTGTTTTCTCCTTAACAGTTTTTCCTATGTATATGTCTTTCCTCTTCCATATTATTTAAATCTTAGGGGTAAACCAGATCATACCTCTGATTATAAACCTCTTCAGCTAAGTAGCTAAGTTTATCATTTTTAAGTTTGATGTTCTGCAAAACACTAGACTACACTATAGCCAAGTTCTTCACTTTCTAATAAGAGTTGTCCCCCCTCCAGTTTCCAAGAGTATGGTTCTTGTTTCTGTTTAAGATTTTAGAATAACCTTTAATGTTCATATTCCCAACAACAATCTAAAAAAATCTTTGTTCTTCCGCAAGATATAAGAGCTCAACTGGAGACTGAGGTAGGTCTTTTTAAATGGGACAGGAATCAGCCAAACCACAGTGATCAGAGGCTCCATGAGAAGCCAAAACAAGAAGGTAAGACATAATGCATTTGGAAACGCTGACAGAAGCAATCTTTCCCATGCGACTCTTTGCAAACACAGCCATTTCTGGAGTAGGGGTGGATTTACCAATAAGAACATTGGTCCCACTGGACACACAGATGAGAAGTAAATTTGTGTGTTTTTATGGACTAGCACTGAATGTCTGCCCTGAAATTGAGAGAGCTCATAGCTTCAAATATAACTCCAGAGACTCCACGGATAGCACGGTTGGAATGTGTATTCAGCTAAGAGGAGTAGTCAGTGGAGATCAGCCTGTGGACAGGAGCCCACAGAAGACAAGACAACTCTCAACATTCAGTTTTCCAGACTTCATGTAATGGAACATTTGGATGAGCTACCATAAGTAGAAGAGAATTGCCATCAGCTTCCTTTTGCATGAATACATTCCACATTAGTCTAAGAACTTACAAGCTACAACCGTTACTCTGTTTGGCTTTAGGGAGGA